>JAQGCS010000454.1:0-22789 GCA_034702105.1 Fuscozetes fuscipes
TTTTACTATTTAGCGGTTAAATTTGTCAGTGTTAATACAATCCTGGAAGTTTTTGAACTGACTTTGCTTACAACTTGGGCGCGACCGCAAGCATTGTTTTTGTCGAACATTGATTCATGTAAGAATTAAATACCAATGTTTTGATTGACATATAGATTGATATTAAAACTTAATTAGTTGAGTAATAAAAGCCGAGGAAAGTGAACGACTCCCTCAAACTGTTGTGCATTTTTATACTTAAATCATGAAACACAATAAATTAGACACTGTTTTACACTTCCGTCAAATGGGTTTTAAGAAAGGAAGACTTTATGGCATTATCAAGAGATATGAGGAAAGGGATACAGCACAGTTTAAACCGGAAACCAGGCGAAAAGTAAAAGTGGCCACCCCTCAAATGGTCAAAAAAAAGTCGGTTAATGTTAGTAAACAAATGCAATAGCATTTAAGATACGGCCAGAACTGTCGGTATTTCGAAAGGGAGAGTGCAAGACATCAAAAAACAATTGCGAATAAAATCAAATAAATGTCAATAAACAAGTAAAGAGAGCCAGACCCAATTGCTGAAAAATATATAGAATGTCTACTCAAAAAATTCTTATATTGGATGGCGAAACATATGTAAAAACGGACCCACAGGGAAACTACGGGCAGAAATTTTACGATTTTGTGGACATATCTAAAGTTTCGAATGATATTCGATTCACTGGAAAAAAGTTCTTGTATGGCAAGCTATGGACGAAATCTGTCGCTGAAGTCTCACACGTTTGCACACTCACTAACAGAGAGTCTTCGACGTACCCTCAAGTTGTTTGAAGACCAAGGTGTCTACGCTCCTCTAATTAAATAGAAACTATTCAATACATTTGTACCTTAAACCTATTAAAATTTGGTTTCGATATTCCTATTAACAACTGAGTTGTTTACCATTTAAGTCAGTTCATAAACTTCCAGGACTTGTATTATTTTAATCAATTTTTGCTTAAAAAATTTCAAATATGATTATTTGAATAAAAAAATTTGTATTAGGAATTTTTGAAAAATTGTTCTTGTAAAAATTTCCTAAATTTCAGCTGGCTAAACCCCTCTACAAACGTTGAGTTTGGGCATCTCGGATTCCTTGACATCTCTATATTAAGGAATATTCTTATCCTTGATCCTTGATTCGCACCTCAATTCCTTGATTGTCAAGGGAGTTCCTTGACACTTGGTCAGCCGAATTACACCCGAAAGAACTCACGAACAAAATATTTTTACCCTTAATGAGAGGTACATTTAAATTAATTAAATTATTGAATGTTATAAGAAGATCATTTGTTATCTTGTTCATTTAATACTAACTGGCCCGAATTAGGCTTATTTTAGTATGACAGAGATATATGTTATGACGTATCTTCTAGATTATTTAAATTGAGATTAGACAAGTCAAACTTGGAACAAATTTCTCTTATTTGGAGGCAGGGGGTGCCGAAGGTACCCGACCTCAGGGGGGAAGGGGGGGTCCCTCGGACCAAAAAATCAGGGGGTATAGGGGGAGTATTTTTCTGACTCGCTGGAGAAAAAACTCAAAGGGTCCCCCCTTTGAGATTTTTTCTGGGTCTCCAAAATTTCGAGGGGGGGGGGGGATAGTGGGAGATAATTTTTCCAAAAAATTTGCCGCCTCGCTTCGCTCGGCAAAAACTTCGCGTTTGCCTCGAGTTCGCGAGGGGAGGGGGGGGGTCTGATTTGCCTCAAATGTAGGGTGGTCTCGTCCGGACCAAAAACTAGGGGGTATTTGGGCTATACCCTCCTTCGGCACCCCTGTTTGGAGGTTAAAATTAAACTTGGTAACAAAAATCTTTCACTTAATGATAATATTCTTCTTATCTAAAGGTCCCATAACATACACAGACATTTTCATTCATCAAATCTTAAAATGACTTTTGTGAATTCCCGATTAAACTAGGTTTAAATTATATTTAAATAATTTTTAACTTAATTTTTACATGATTATTTGCTTGTTTTTCAGGCTTGAAACATCAAAATATGAACAATTATATTTTTCCTTCGTAGTAGACCTTGAACAATCTTTTAAAACATTTTGAAATTTGATTGAATTTATTAATATTGCTCATTTTATTTGACAAATATTCGCTTATTATGATCAGACATAACCAATGGTGGAGGTCAACTTAAACCCCTTAACTTATTCAACGTCAATTAGAAGAAATATTTCATCGAAAATCTAGAATGCTACTTGAATCCCCTAGAATATTTTGGGGAACCCCCGTCCCCTGACCATCTGAACTTGACCATTCCTGATCTCAATTGATACATAAGTGTTTAATCTGTTAAAATAGAATCACTAGATATTACATTAACCATATTCCAAATATATAATTATTAGGCTTGGTAATTCGAGACGAATAGACATTAAGTAGTAATTAATGTAATAAATTTTATTTTTTTCTCATTTGAAAATTTAAATTTGTTGAAAGTAGCTTTGTTCTTTTGTTTTTAAATAGAAGTAAAATAAACATAATCATATTTATGTAAATCCTAATTAAACGATGATTAAATTTGATTGATAGCAGTAAACTTGGTACTTGATAAACTATCGATTAGCAAATCGATAAACTAAGTGACGAACTGTAAAAAAATTAAATTAAAAACATGTTTTAAATACTCATTATATTGAAAATGTTATAATTTATAAGACTTTGATATAAATTTTGTTTTTAGTAATTAATTATCGAATGAGTGATCAATTAAATTACAAATGGGATAAATCCCATAGTAACTAGGCGTTCGGTAGCAGGTGAACAGGTAAGTTTGCCACCACCGCCTCGAGATAAGGCGTAAATGGTCATTGTTTATCAGTTGCGATCATGCATTTGATCTGGATATCAATTATGGGGGAGGGCTATCAATGTTTGCTCCCGTATTGAATTTGAGGAAAAGATAACTCTTTAATTGAAGTAAGGTAAGTAATTGAAGTTAGCACATCACGCATATAAACGCATTGTCATATCAGGACATCTTCGAGATTAAGACAAAACAAATTTATGGTATTAGCAAGTTTAATGGCAGCACTTCGAACATGAAATTGTGTGGCCATCTGTTCTACTTTTGATTATAATTTTCATGAATTGGGCAAGTTAATCATTTGATCTTTGCTCGAAGGCATTACTCAAATAAATAAATGATCGAATTATTCTCTCTCTCTCTCTCTCTCTCTCTCTCTCTCTCTCTCCACATGAATTCGATAAAAGCTAATTAACTTTAAAAGAATAGTAATTAAGATTCAATATTTGTCCAAGATAACCTTTTCACTTTTAGTGACTTTTCCTTTGAGCCAGAACATTGTCTTAGAGGTCGAAGGGGTGGGAACTCTAATGGTTTTCAAAGAGTATATAACTGCAAACGTTTGTCACTCAAAATCATTCAGTGTTTGATCTCTCAATTCAATAGATTCTTACATTTGTTTAATAACTTATACTTCAAAATGTTCAAGGTATGTATTTTGCTTGTCTCACTCCACACTTGATACAAATGTACCTGGCTTTCAGTTGGCAGTTCTCTCTGTTTTGTTGGGCTTAAGTGCCGCTTACAAGAGCTCTGGTTATGGAGACTCTGACTCCGGAAGCTCTCATTCCATCGAACTTCCCGTTAAATCGAAGCATGACTTGGAAGTAATCCACACCGACTCCCACGAAGAGGAACACTCCACACATGTCGACATTCCCGGCGGTGTTCTTCCCGTTTACATGAGCTTCAAGACTCAATCCTCACCTCTCTATGTGAAACAAGAGCATAGAGGCACCAAGGGCAGCTACCAAAAATCAGACTCCCATGATGAACCTCATAGATTGGTCCATGAAGTTGTGAAGCCAGTCATCCAAGAGCTTAAGGAGGTCATCACTCCTTATAGAAAGGTCATCCAAGTTATTGAGCCAGTCAGAGAGGAGCGTCTGACCAAGGTGCACAAGGGAGAGCGAAGGAGCTCTGGTGGAAATGGCGGAAATGGTGGAGGTGGAAGTGGATATGGTGATGATGATGATGACAGTTACAAGGGATACGGCAAAGGCTACTAAATAATAGCGTCGATTCGGAATCCAATTTATACAAACATTTGATATTCAAATCTGACTCTTCATATATTCCATCAATTTTTCTGTTGTATAGAAAGAATCCAAACTTTAAATTATTTGATCAAAAATTAGTAAATATTTTTTATTTTGTTTTATAAAATCGAAAATATTTATATTGTAATCAATTGGCACTTATTTTATGTAAGAGTGAAACAAACTTTCTTCAATAAACTTGAAATATACAAAATCTTGTTATTTGCTCATTTAATTGCCCTCACAATTGAAATAATATTCTGCTCTAGAGTAATAAAAGTTACAAAGCTCATATTAATAAACGAATAAACAGTGGTAAATTAATACACTTATACAAATAACTATTTTCCTTAACAACTATAACATTCTGAGATTTATGAGCTCTTCCAGAAAACAAGTGCATGTTGCATGGACTGTTACTTTATATATAGTTGATATTTTATAAAAGTTCCTATTATTACCATGCTAGATTTACGAGTTTTTCGCATTTAATTATCATAAACATATCTTAGGAGAAAGTAATAATATAGGGTATACTTATGAAGCATTGATTTTTTACTTTATAAGGTGCTTTGAGTTCTTCCTATTTCTCGTATAAGCACTTTCATAAAAGATACTAGAGTCTTAATTAAATGCACACTAACGCCCAGATGTAAATTTCTGTTATTATATTTATATAACACCTCAAAGCACCTGGTTCATCAAATATCCAAACCTAAATTAAATGGTTGAAAAAGTCCTAGATTATTATCTTGGCCATGGTTAGTAGTATAAGATTAAATTTAAAAATACATCTTGATTGAACATTGTAGCTAATGCTGTGCTCTTTTTTATGGTTTACATTATTTAACTAGAAAAATGGATGCAGGCTAAATTTGTAATTTTTGCGAATTTAATTTGGACATTCCAATGAGATGCTAAATAAACTTGCAATACTCATATTAACATTGTTTCAGAGGTATATGCAATTTTGTTATTTGATTTTATTCTTATTGATCTTAGGCAAAAAAATTAATAATCATGCTCGAATTTGAATGAAGCTATTTTCTACGCCAGAAAAACATTTTGAATCAATGAATTCTTTATATCAAGAATTTGAAACATGACGTGAATTGAATATAAATTCCTAAAATGTGAATACATTTGAAACAGAATTTCATTAAAACAATTATAATGAAAATATTTGTTACTATTAATAAAATAGTAAATATTTAATTAATTAATAAATATATTCATTAAAAATACGGAAAATGTAGAATAAGTGGTGAAAAAAATCAATTTGAATGAAAGTTATCAATACATTAGTAATATTTGGTTGGAAAATAAAATTTATTCATACTTTTATTTTAGTTTTATCATGTACATCTCTCGAGTTAATGGATCATAAAGTGTCAAATGACTGATGACTTGCTAAAACCAGATCAAGCCTAAAATATTTACCTAATTGTAGCCAGGAAATGGCAATTATCTGGTTTATTTTCAATAATGTAGGAGTTAAAAAAGTGAATCTCCAGATCTCTGCCCAAAGCACTCAATTAATGAGTGTTCGCTAACTCTCACCAAAAGTGAAATCTCCATAATTTTTAAGCTCTAATTAACTCAAAATAAATGATAAATATTCTAAAATCGACCATGATAACCTTCTTACTTTAAATGATTTCCCTTACTCTTCCAACTATCTATGAGTTCAAAGGGGTGTAAATCAAAATGATCTCAAAGAGTATATAATGCCCGACAGTCTTCTTCCCAAATCATTCAGTCCTTTACTTCTCTTACAGTTCTCATTGAGTTCTCTTCCGATTCTCTGTTCTGTTTAGACGTCACCTTTGATCAAACAAAATGTACAAGGTATGTACTCAACCACTCCGAAATAGTTGTCGGCAAAGATTATAACAAATTTTTACTACAGTTGGCAGTGCTCTCAGTGTTGTTGGGTTTGGCCGTCGCCTATAAGGACAGCAACAACGACAAATCAATTGAATTGCCAGTAAAGTCGAAACACGACCTGCAAGTTATTAAAGTGCCATCAAAACAAGAGGATCACTCCACTAATGTTGACATTCCCAGCGGCGTTCTTCCCGTTTATATGCTGTTCAGGACTCAGTCCTCACCCCTTTACGTTAAACAGGAGCATCGAGGCACCAAGGGCAGCTCTCAAAAGTCCGATTCCGAAGATGAACCTCATACCTTGGTTCATGAAGTGATCAAACCCGTCATCCAAGAGCTTAAGGAGGTTATTACTCCATACAGAAAGGTTGTCCAGATCATCGAGAAAGTGCAAGAGGAGCGCTTGACCAAGGTTCACAAGAATGAGGGAAATAATGGCAATGGTAATGGCAATGGTAATGACAATGGCAAGGGCAGAAACGGTTATGACAATGATGACGATGATGATGACAAGAAAAACGACAATGATAACAATGACAACGACAGCAAGAAATACGGTAGTATCGATCAAATCTACAAACGTTTTGGATTGTCCTACGAATAGATCGCACATCACATTCACCATTAGATGTCCCATACATTCGACATATTATACAAATACGACTCTTCATTAATATCGCATTTAATTTACGTTTTATGTAATTATTTAAAAACATCTTTAAATTATTTCTACCAAACAATTGAATTATTTCTCATTTTTGTGAAATATATTTAATTGTTTAATGATTTAAGCAAGAATAAAATTGATTATTTCATAAAGTGGTTTGTTTTGTTTTTTATTGAATTATCGAAGATATTTATCAAATTAATTTTGTAAATTCAAATTAATCAAATTAATTTGGTTTTACACCTTTAATTTTAATCGACTAATTAATAAACTACTCTTTTTTTGCTAGAACAAATTGAACTCTTACTTATATTTAGAGATGATAAGAGGCGAACCGGATTAATTTTGGAATTATTGAAAGAGAAATCTCGCTATTTATGTCAATTAAACAAAAATTTAAAGTTGTGGCTAATCTGCATAAACCAGAAAAATTTTAACACTTTATCAAATGAGCTTGCGTAACTTTTATAATTTGATTTATTTTAGTTTTGAGACACTATTCATAAATATTACTGATATCAACAAAGATAACTCAAAAAGGAATAAGGAACTTCTTAGATCAGCAATTTCTTGAGACGATATGGGTTATTCTAACAGTTATTGTTGCAAGGATTATATTACATGATGCACAATATTGTTAAATTAGGCTCATGGTGCACAAATTTTGTTAATTAAAAATACATTTGGAATGTCATTCATTTTCCGCATTATATTTCTTTCGAAGCGAACATTAAATTATTTTCTGACAACAAATTCAAAAATTTATTACTTTTGTTACTTTACTTAAAGTAATTAAATTGTAATTAATTTGTACAGAGATTATGATGAGATAAATGCTCTTGATGATGATCACACTCGTAAATTAATGCTTAAAACGCAAAATGTTTACTTAATTTCAATTAATTTAATTCGGATGAATAACTACTTTAGAATTTGAATTGCCTCGATCAATTATTTTCAAGATATCATTAAATAGAGTTGTGATAGGTATGAAAGAACAATGTAATAGTGATAAAAAATTGCACCTTGCCACTTCACCTTTTTTTGTACTCTATTCAGAGCACTTCCTGAGGATGTAAATCCAATTAGTGCCTAGCAAAAATATTTGATAAACTGATGCACGTATATTTTGTATTAGCAGGATTGATAAAATTAAGTATAAATGAGCTTCACTTTAGTGATGATCTCAGTCTTGAGATAACTTATTTGATGACAAATAAGAGATCGAAAAAATACTTACAGTATATAAATGTTTGCATTTTAGTTAAAATTTAATTCAGTCCTCTGTTCAGAGTTTAATCATTTAAGTTATTTCTATTTCTATTGCAAATCAGCATTTGTTCAAAATGTCCAAAATATTTATTCAAGTAAGTTCAATTTATTAAATGTTTTCAAAAATCTGTTCAAAATTTGAAGTTACTGTTGTTTTGACAATGGAACACAAGAGCCACTAGCAAAGTTTAAACGAGATAAAATTTGAATATAATGTTGTTTACAGCTGTCGATCATTTTATTGTTGGCTGCCCTCAGCATTGCCTATAAGGACGACCACCAGTCCGTCGAACTTCCCGTTAAATCAAAACATGACTTAGAAATCATTAAAATGCCTACAGAAGAATCGGAGCATGTAACTTATGTAGATGTACCTGGTGGCGTTCTTCCCGTTTACATAACCTTCAAAACTCAGTCATCGCCTGTACATGTCAAGCAAGAGCATAAGAGCACCAAGGGCAGTCAGCAGAAGTCTGACTCGAAGGATGAGCCACATTACCTTTCTCACGAGGTGCAAAAGCCCATCTACCAAGAAATCAAAGAAATCATTCAACCATATAGAAAAATCATCCAAGTGATTGAGCCCCTAAGAGAAGAGCGCCTTACAAAAGTGCACAAGGGAGAAAGGAAAGGCAAATATGGTGGTGGAGGTGACGGCGCATATGGTAAAGCCCAATCACTGGAAAGCAATGAGGGCATGGCATACGGTAACAATAAGTATGCAAAGATAGGCGATATTTATCAAAAGTATGCTAAAAATTAAGTAATAATAATAATAATGAGTAAAATTAAGTGTAATTTTATTTAAGAAAATGAAATAAATTTGAATTTTTTTCCCCACAAATCACTAAATTTTCATTTAAATTTCAAATCAACAAAAGCATAAATTACACTGGTCATAATATTTTTAAAATAAAGATTAAAAAGATTAGTACTTAATATATAAAAGTATGCTCTTAATGAATTCTTATCTTAATATTGTATTTAAAAGATAAGATGCTCTGAATTCAATAATGAGATTTGTAAAACAACTGCTTTAATCTAAAATAATTAACCGGGTATGTTGAAGGAGGAGCAAAATACTAAACATTTAAAAAGTTCAAATTGTGGGCACAATCTTAAAAATGTCGAATTTTTAAATTCTAATCGATCATTTTTAATTAAGGAATAATCTTTTTTTGATAGATGACAGAGAAATGGATGAGCTAGATAAAATATGATTATTAATATTACAAAATATGATTATTTTCTAAATTTAGAAAACAACTGCTTCCTATGTCTAAATATGACCTTGCCTACAACCATTTGAGATGAAAGCGAAAGTGTTCCTGTTCTATTTATTTCCTTGAATCTGATTTGAAGAAAAATTATAGTTAATTAATTTTGTTAGAAAAGGATCCGGTTTTTGTATTAAAGGGCTGAGAATTAAAGAACGGAAATTGATTTTTGTTTAATACACAGTTTTAACAATTTTTCATAACTTTCGACTTCTGGATAATTTGTTCATTTAAATAAAACAAAACTGACCTTATCTAAGCCAATTAAGTGGGTTGGGAAACACATTAATTTTGCAAGTGTATATAATTCCTGTGTTCTACTCGTATTTCAATCAGTACATTACAAGTATATATCAATTGGTGTTGTCTTATATGAGAAGAATATTTGGTCAAACTTCTAGCAAAATGTTTATGGTATGTACTCTTTGCTTATCACTCATTCCCACAAAATGTAACACTTTCATTTTAGCCCTAATCATTTAAAAAATTATAATTATTATCTCTAATTCGTTTCAATTAATTATTTTCTAATCGTGAGAAGACTAAGATATAATCGAGTAACTGTCAAATGCTGTGCAGATCACCATAATATATTTGATTTAATTTAGTTTACTTAAATTAATTAAATGTTGTATTCGTTTCTTAGTGTGCAGTCATATCAATATTAGTGGGATTGTGTGCGGCGTATGGGGACTACCACTCAATTGATTTACCCATTAAATCCTATCACAAGGGTCTAAAAGTGATCCGGACGCCTTCACATGAAGAGAAGCATATCGCTCAAGTAAAAGTCCCTCCTATAGAAATGCCCGTGCACATCACATTCTTGAGCAAGACTTCACCTGTTCACGTCGATCAAAAACACAAAAGCACCAAGGGCAGTTACAAGAAGTCTAAGTCTGTGGATGAGACACACAAATTGGTCCATGAAGTGGTCAAACCTGTCTACCAAGAGATTAAAGAAGTAATCAAACCTTACAGAAAGGTTGTTCAAGTGATCGAACCCGTCAAAGAAGAACGATTGACCATGGTACACAAAAGCGATCATAAAGATAATTATGACAATGGTCAACATAATGGTCAACATAATGGCCAATATGATAATGGTCAACATAATGGTCAACATAATGGCCAATATGACAATGGTCAATATAAAGGTGAATATGGCCAAAGCCAAAACAAGTATCAACATAATTATAATGAGAAGAAAATTATGTACGCTCAAGGTGCACTCAAGGATATTAGCATGGATGAAGAATATTTATATAAGTCATAGTATTCAAACATTCTTATAGACATTCTTATAGTTACTATCATGTTTTAAATGTTTTGTGACCATAATCATTTCAATGTATTATTATTATTATCGAAATATTTGAATAAATTTGAGTTTATTTCGTTACGAATATAATTGTCTTTACTTTTATAAATTAAAAAACAAGGGTTAGGATTAAACCTATAAGCACTACATCTATAGCCAAAATTAATTTGCTTCTCTCAAATTCAATCTCTCAATTCATCCAAGAATATGCCCAAATCCTCACGACGATTTGAGCACATCCTTGTTTATTATCATTATTCTCTCTAAGGTAGCTCAATATCAGCTAGAATTAAGAAAAGCCTCAAAACCTTTTACGTCAAAAATTGTTTTAAAAACTGTCTTCAACAATGAATTTTATATTTTCAAATTTTTTGAAAGCGGGGGGGGGGGGGCCAAACACACAAAACTATATACTACATTCCATTTCATGGATGTAGTGAAAAATGCCTAGACATATTGCCCTAAATGAGAGTGGCATGATATAAACTCAAATACTCAAATAAAATTCGCGGAAAATATTGAACCTGACAAATTAAAGTTTGCTCCAGTTCAACAAACTATCGATTAATAATATATTTTAATCGAAACTCATTATTATTCAATATTATTTGAAAATTATTTAATATTAGATTTAATATAATCTATGAAATGTAATTTGAAAGAACATTAGGAAAAAATGAAAGTCTAATAAATTTAAATCAGATTAAGTGATCAGGATCAACTTAAGAAAATACAGAATGTAATTCTATGTGGATAAAATTTTATTAGAGTTTTCGTCCATAAAAAAGTGTAATCTATTTCATAATCGATGAAAATCGAGATCAAAGATTTGATTAATTAAATACAAAAAAATGATGTTTGAGTAAAGACATATTAATTATTATTAATGATTTCGATTTGAGTCGCGATCAGATTCAATCACACATTTATAACAAGCAATTAAATCATATGATAATAATAATAATGCTCTGAAAAGGGCTTGGACTGATTTTAAGATAGATAAGTTTTGAAAGCGAAAGTGGTCCGGACTACTCTATGTATAACATGTGCTCTACTTCTTAAACACCGGACACAAAAAAGTATCTAAAATGCAAATAATAAGAAAATTGATAATACGCTGGAAACAGCCTGATCCAATATCTCGATTAGATCAGAGCCCAACTCATTACTAAATTAATTTGGTTTTTGTTTTTGTTTTTCCAATTTCCTATTTGTTGACTCTTTCCGTAATTAATCCAATATTTTAATAACTTTTACGAAAAATTATTTGCGAACTAAACTTTCACTTATCACTCAAATGACACCAATGTTTGGGTGGGTTCACCCGGAATTCTAAAAGTTGTATACTTATATATAAACCTCGGTAGTCGAATGATCAGAATATCATTAGCTTTCACTTCGATCAGCAATTGATTTGAGTTGTCTTTCAATTCAATTTCACATTAGCAAAATGCTCAAGGTATGTTGCAAGTTGAAATTGAATGTGTGGTCAAATAATTTATAAATTTGTATTAATTTCGTGTTTTGCTTACAGTTTGCAGTGCTTTCAGTATTGTTGGGCTTAAGTGTCGCGTATAAGGACTACCACTCCATCGAACTGCCCGTCAAATCCAAACACGACTTGGAAGTTATTCACTCGGATTCACATGAAGAAGATCACTCCACATACGTAGACGTTCCCGGTGGTGTTCTTCCAGTATATATGCTGTTCAAAACTCAGTCATCTCCAGTCTATGTGAAACAAGAGCATAAGGGTACCAAGGGCAGTTATCAAAAGTCAGATTCTCATGATGAGCCTCATAAATTGGTGCATGAGGTTGTCAAACCCGTGATCCAAGAGCTTAAGGAGATTATCACTCCATACCGAAAGGTGATCCAAGTGATTGAGCCAGTCAAAGAAGAGCGTCTGACCAAAGTGCACAAGGGCGAGCGAAAGGGTGGTTATGGTGGAAATGGTGGAGGTGGAAGTGGATACGGCGGTGACGACAAGGGATACGGCGGCGATGATAAGGGCTATGATAAGTACGAAAAATTAAACGACTATAAAATGGAAGAATACAAAGGATATAATTAAATGATATTTCGCTTTACATACAAAACAATATTTAAATTATTTAATAATTTCGTTGTTTTGTTTACTATATTATTATTACATTTTAGTAATACGTTCGTTGAATAAAAAATAAATTAATTTAAAAGTCATAAAACACATCTTGCAATCATTTAATTGGAAAAAATACAGTGCGATTGGCCAGAATAAATGAGCTCAGATCCAATTCGAAAATTTCCTTTTTATCAGTAATTGTGATAACAAGTGTAATATTAGTAGTTTTGTATTTCCCTAATTGAAATTCAGCACCACCCTTCTAATTGATTGATTTAAGAGCATGATTAGCTTGATTAATCCATATTAAAACAAATTAAGTCAAATTCGGGAAATTTCTAATATATGCCATTATTTGCACCAAATTCTTGAATATGAAATCAAAAGCAAAAATTCTTTATAAACTCATATCACGATTGAGTCGAATGAAAAAATGAATGAAATCTACGCTTAGAACAAATCATTAGTAAAAATATTACATAATTACAAACATAGAGAGTAATTAAAACACATTACTCTGTGGTTATCTCTTGTTTTTGCACAAATGTCCCAGATTACTGTCAAATTTTATTATTATGAACTATAGTTGCTAGTTAATGGATTGGGAGTCAAATTATCGATCGAGTGCTCAATTAAAATGGACAAGTAACTAATTTTCATTCAATTTTTCCTCAATAGGCAAATCAATAGCAATGAGTATATGCAAGATGTCATAAACTAGATTCCACTCAAAGGCAAAGAGGCGCCAACGCTCGAAGATTCTCATGCAAATTCATTATTAAACAGGTTAATTAAATAGGAGATCCATATTCGCCCTCTTGATAATTGCTCCAAATTAGTCAATTATTCATAATGTGTAGAGTAACCTTGGTCGTAGATAAGGGAATTCACGAAATCATAGCTAGAAGGTTGTGACACAACAAAAATTATTTACAATTATATGTGTAATGTATTGACTAATCCAATAAACTGATTAAACTCTTTTTCGATCTTAAAAATGGATTTCCATTTTTTGAAGTATTTCACAATAATTGTACCTGTGCTCTTATGAAATGTTGGGAGTGTTTTTACGAATTTTATTAGTATATAAGAGAGTGGCAGTTGTCTCAAAAATCATTCATCAGCTTCTCCTCTAAGTTCTCAATTGAGTAAAGTTTTCTTAAGAAAATTACCTAAACCAAAATGTTCAAGGTATATTCAATTGAACTATTAATCTGAAGTGTGATATAACTTTTTGAATCCATAGCTCGTAGTTTTGTCAGTTCTCTTGGGCTTATGTGCCGCTTACAAGGGTGGTTATGGTGGTGGTGGTGATGGTGGTTATGGCGGTGGTGACAGCCACTCCATCGAACTTCCCATCCACTCCAAACACGACATTGAAGTGATCCACACTCCATCACACCGAGAGGAACACTCCACTCACGTTGAGGTTCCCGGCGGTGTCCTTCCAGTCTACATGACCTTCAAGACCGAGTCCTCTCCCATCTATGTTAAGCAACAGCACAAGAACCGAGGTGGTTCCTACCAGAAATCCTCTTCTCATGATGAGCCTCATCACCTTGTCCATGAGGTCACCAAACCAGTCATCCAAGAGCTTCGTGAAATCATCAAGCCTTACAGAAAGGTCGTCCAAGTCATCGAACCAGTCAGAGAAGAGAGACTGACCAAGGTCCACAAGGGAGAGAGCCGAGGTTATGGTGGTGGCGATGGAGGATATGGTGGTGGTAATGGAGGTGGCCGAGGCGGCTATGGCAAGAGCTCAGGTGGAAACAATGGTGGTTACCATGGTGGTTATTAATTTGGTTACAACAATACAACTCAAAAGTGATCATGTTCAAACGCAACATCCTTAGATTTCAAATTTTCCCATTAATTAGTAATTTAATCACTTTTTCAGCTTATTTATGGAAAACTGATTGAATTTATACAAAATGTAAAATATTTTTATACAAAACTGAAAAATGAAATAAAGTCATTTTTATGTTCTATCTAAAAAATCAACTTGTACTTGCTTATCAAACAATTTACTCAATGCTTTATGATTGATAATTATTCAAGAGTTTAAATCAACAAATTTTTATTTATTTGAGTTAATTATTCCAAACAAATCTAATTGAAATACCGAATTGACCTTCACACTAAGTCGTGACATCGAAACAAGGTTCATTCAATTTTCTAGAAATTTAAACATTGAAATTTACATAAATTAAAGTTAATTTAACGAAATAAAACAATAACTTCATTAACACATTTCAAACAAATCACTGAAATGTGTGAGTTATTCAAATGCAAGAGTATTTTCATTGAAACAAATCATTGATATCTCGGTATTTCTCGCACTGAATGTGAGAAATACTGAAAAATGTTTGTATTAAAAATCGGAGGAAAATGTATTCAATTGATTTAAATTTTCTATAATTTGTCAAAAATATCGAAAACATAAAGGAGTGGCATCTTATCGAGTCTTTTGGGCCTTTCCTTTGGTAGTTCTTTCTTAAGACTTCCACATTTGTTGGGGTCGTCCTCATAACGACTACAAATCAAATTCATTGAATCAACAGATGCTTTGTTTACGTGCACTTCATAGCCATCAACAGCTCCCTTTGCACACACAGATTCACCCATCTCCTCCATTGCTTTCTTGTTGCATCTGATCCATTCGTAATAGGTACTAGATTAAAAATTATTGCATTTTAGACAAATGTTTGGCTATTTTTATTTATTTGTGCATGATCAAACATACCAGCAGATAAGAGGGATTCTGCTCTTGCTATTCTTGACCTTATGAGTGATGGACATGGCAACAATCATTTTGTCCCAGCACTTAACAGTGTTGACCTTGGCCTTATTGCCACATTTAGCCCAATCAACGAATTCGTTTTTGAGCTTGCCATTTTTAGCACAATATTGCTTGTTAACCTGGTCAAAGTTATACGTAGCCAATGACATTAATGTTTGTGATGTGCTCTTCAGGCAATTCTGTCCGTACTGTTTAGCAAATTCTGTGCTCTCTTTTGCTTTTCTAATGATTAAATATTTCAAAATTAGCAGGTGTAATCTAATAATTAATCAGAATATAAAACAATTTGGTCAAATAAATGACATATTTTTTCGAACTCCTGTCACAATTTTTAAAGTAATTGAAACTAGTTTAACCGAAGGCGTATCAAAATGGAGAATCAAGATCAATTTAATAATAATTACTACACTTAAATTATTAAGATCGTAATGAATTGAAATAGATAAGTTACTCACTTGCAATAAGTGCTTAATTGGGCTTTTGTTTCAGGAAAACTGAGCTCTTCCAGTCCAAATTGCCCGAACACATTGGACGAATGTGTGTCAAAATCGTTTTTGTTGCAGTTCTTTGTTGCCGTCGCCTTTGGCTTCCTTTGTGCCAAAACTAGACCACTGCACAGGACTAGCAAGATACAAATAGAAAACCTCATGGTTTTCACTCCTATTATATTCACTTGGAATTAAAATATCTTTTTCAACCAAAAGTACTAATCCATGTATTTATCAAAAAAGCGAAATACAAATGATTTTAGAGTCAAATGACTTCTTCTTATATACGAATTGAATAAACAAAAATATTATCCTTGAAATCAAAAAATATTGATTCTAATGGTTATTGCAATGATCTCAGGATGTTATTCAGTATTAAATAGCATGTTATAAATAGCCAAAGGCTATCCATTAACTTTCTAACTCTTCCATTGCTTTTTGTAGCTTTCAGTCCTTTTATAGTGATACCAAGACCAAACTGAAAATTATAGATACTTCACAGAAGTGAGGTAATTTCTTAATACATCTGCTTATATAAAAATGTGTGTCTGCATGATCATTCAATGCTATTGTGATAAGTGTGTAGAAGATATGCTTTCATTTAATCACAGAGCATGACTTTTTTATTTTAATATTTGAACTTGGATCAATATGAAGATTACTTGAGCACGAAATTAATGGTGATGGCCAGTAAAAATTATTAAAAATTGAACAGTAAAGATCTTGGTCTTTGCGAAAGATGATTGACAATACCTCTACAATATATGTATTTTATAACTCATCGAATATTTAATATGTTTTCAAATGAATTAATTTGAGGATCACTTCAATTATTTCTCGATTTTTTAAAAAAAATTTCCGCCAATCACTTCTCAATACTACAACACTTCTATTCAGTTAAATTAAAAGCTAGAACATTTCAATAGAAACCTCGCCAATCATTTTAGAATCTGGCGAATCAGAAAGATAATATTTTTTATTGAGTACATATTTTAAATACTTTGTTAAAATGCAATCAATTTTGACAACTCTTTAATAACCTGGGTGCAAATCTTAAGTGCAAACCGATTGAGCTTAAAATTAGTGCAAATCGTTGAGACAAAACTAAACGATGACTTTCAAAATATTTGATAAAGGTCATTCTGAATCTGATATAAGAAAAATTTGTCATTGATTTTAGCTTGATTAATTGATAAGATTAATTGAATAAGTAGTTTAAAAAATAGTCCGTAACTTTGATTTTGATTCAAAATTAATCGAAGAAAAGATTATTCAAGCAGAAATTTTGATTAAATGACAAACAAAGGATTGAGATCATTTTATTTTTAAGCAAACTGTGGGCCTAACGATTGTTACACTTATAGATATATGAATTGTGGTAGATATATTTGAGAGCCTCTAGATAGGCATACATATTACACCTATATATGAGGTGTATATGAGATATATAATACACCTTTTTATGAATTGTATTGAATATAAAGAGCTATATAAGCAGCTAGGGCCAATGAATAACATTTATTAACAAATACCAAATGTGGGTATTGTAATGATAGTGTTGAGAATTGTCCGTAATTGTCCAAGTGTCATACTACAAATTCGTCCTACTATCCTTTGAGGAAGACTGAACAAATCACTACCATGCTTGGTATGGTAGGTGATTGGCGAGCCATCGGCTGTGGTGGCGGGTAGGAGCAGTATAGTAGCAGCCATAGCACAGGTAAGGAGAGATAACAGAACAATCTGTGCAAAAAATGTGTAAAGAAATGAGCAAAACTAAAAACACTGAATAAGGGCTCAACACTTACGATGACTTTCATTTCATTTTTCATTTTTAAAAAACAAAAGCAATGTTTGAACTGAAAGAAGACCACTATTTATACCGAAAATGCTGGCCTTCAAATAAATCATAAAATTTAGGGAATCCCAACCAAGATTACATTGTGGAATACCTTTCAGCTAGTAAATAGAATAAAAACATATCTTGATATCACAAAAATGAGGTTCATTGATACCATTCGAAATATTTTTTTATGAACTTAAAGTTAAACGGATTCTCTAATTTTGAATTTTTTTAGATTAGGCAAAAAAATCCTCATTTCTATGTATAGACAAGGGATGGGCAAGGTCCTCGGACCTTAGGGGTCCTTCAGATCAAAATATCAGGGGGATATTTTCTTGACTCGTCAGAAAGAATGCACGGGGAGGGTAAATTTTGCTTCGAATCTGGGGTGTCCGCTCGAGCTCAAAAACTAGGTGGTATTTGGACTCTATTTCCTTGCCCATCCCTTGTATAGACCAAATTCAAGTTCAATGTCATTTACAAGTCGTTATATAACATCAGATTTGACAGATTTGGCCAAAACTTAAGTAGAGAGCGATTTATTAGATCATTAGATTGAAAGGTAGTCCTGGTTAGACCAGTGCTATTCCTATCAATCAGCACTGGTAGGACCGGCAGACAGATAAGAAATAAAGGAAAAGATAAAATTCTAGTTTTGATGCAAAACACATAAAACTACTTTTGAGACGAGTTTACAATTTTTGTCAAATCATTGCACTCACCTCTCGGGCCAACCGTCGAAATAAAATTATTCATTTGACAAAATGAAGTGCCTTTTGGTGAGTGAGTCCCCCATTATTTTAATTATATGATTCTATAATTCTACAATTAATTTAGATTGCAATCACCTTTGTCAGTTTCACGCTGTGTCACAGCACTTGGAACTATGGGTATTCGGTGGGCAATTCTGGCGCATATACTGTTATTAAACCGACCTTCGATGGCGTTCGGCCCCAGTATGTGATTGTAAAGCCTTCTCACAGCGCACTCCGGGCCGGTTTCAGTGTATTCAAACCCAACTACAACGGCATGAAACCAGAATATAAACCTGATTATATACCAAAGCCTTCTTATAGTGGTCTGAGGCCTGGCCTTAACCCAACATATTTCAGTGACAGACGAGACAAACAGTTGAAATCAATGGCAAAGAAATACAATCAAAATGCAAACAAAAAGAGCCACAAACCTAATAAAAGTAACGACAAAATAATGAATGCTGTCCTCAAACAGCAGTTTATGAAGAATTCAAAAATATTTGTCAAACAACTGGACAGTCATACTGGGAATGTTGTTCGCACCTACCAAGTTAATAATTTCGATCAAATTGTTCGATAATATATTTATTTGAAAATGAATAAAATGACCATTATATTTATTGTATTTATTGGCTTAATAAATTTTTTGCTAGTTATTGATAAAGCAAAATTTGATCTAGCTATAATATTTATTCGATTAATTATATAGTTTCAATTAGATTCAGATTTAAAACTAAAACTCTTGGCTCAATAAAAATGATTGAAGAGATAATATTTCAATGATGTTTTATAACCGGTTGAAATTTATTTTCTATCTTGATATGAATAAATTTCAAATAAAAATTTATTGAAGAGCATAAACAGAATTTCAGTGAAGACCTGGTCATATACTGACCTAAAGTAGTAATCAATGAAACCGAATCTGAATGTTAAGGCCAGAGGTCTTTAAACTCATCAAAACAAAATTCCCAAACACTTACTTTGGGAGGGATTAACAAACTCATCTCGTTTTATCAAGATCATAAAAAATGCATGCAAACAAAGTTGAAGGTCACCATAATTTTGGGTATAAATAGTGAACCTCTTCTATGAATCCAAACATTCAGTTTTCACTTCTGATTGCAATTCATTTGAAAGCAAAAAATCTCAAACATCCAAAAATGAAAGTCTTGGTAAGTCTCCGAAGAAACGCTTAATTTTGTTCATAAAACTAATTCTATTACTTATAGATTGTGGTATTCGCTCTGTTGGCCTGTGCAATGGCTACCGTTTTGCTGCCGTCCTCGAGCTATGTGTACCCAGATGTTGGCCTTAACTACGGCTATGGACTCTACGGCTATAATAACTACTATAATAATCTTGGATCGCGATATGTCTATTCCAATCCCTATACCTACAGCTACAGCTATGGATCTCCTTATTACAGTTTGCTTAAGAAGTAAACCATACTTACCTGTCTCATTCGGTATTGACCCTTGCAACTAATTTTTCGCATTTTATGAAAACTTTTTGATCTCTTTTGCAATTTATTGGATTTAAATTCAAATCAATAAATAATTTATTTTCATTCAATTTATTTATTCCAAAATTGGTTTCCAAATAAATATTCCAAGTTGAAAATCATTATTTAACTTGAATTATCTCGATAAACTTTATGATAAATTCAAAAAATTCCCAGATAATAAGTTAATTTGTTTAAATATCATTTATTTATTTTTTATTGGTTTATAACAAAAAAATCACCTTTCAATATATAATTTTCATGATTCCCGATTCCCAAAAACCCCAGGTTATTTTCAGTTTCAAATGTTTTTCTAATATTGTATTTAATTGAAAAACATTAGAAATTAGTTTAAATAAATAAAAATTATTTCAAAAGAATTGCTAACGTTTTCCACCCCATGTCCTAAAACTATCGGCCCGCTTTCCGCCCCAATTCCTAAAGCTATCGGCTCTCTTGCCTCCCCATGTTGTGAAACTGTCGGCCCTCTTCTTACCACCCCAAATTTCAAACGATTTTGCATTATTGGATCGCTTTCCCGCCCAATTCTGGAACGTCTTTGCCGTCCGTTTGCGACTATTATCGGGCTGACCGGCATTTCCACTGAATATAGGGTCAGAACGTTTACCGCCATTAGGATTAAATCCTTTGGGCACTTGAAAAATGTCAGGATAGCTGGCCCTTTTGCCGCCCCAAGGCTGGTATTGACTTCTCTTATCAGTGTCAACTTCTTCGTCGAAGCTAAGGAGTGACCTCTTCTTAAGACGCCTTCCGTACCAATAATCTAAAGAGTGGTGAACTTTAAAAAATGTTTCGGATAATACCTCATCCAATTAATTTAAATATCAATTCTATTCCATAGCTCAGATTATCTCAGATCAATTATATTCAACAATTGAACAAGAGTTTTAAAATTATTAGGCTCGCTCATTTATAACTTCAGTGAATTAACAAAGTATCAAAAATGCTAATCACCTTGACATTTAAACTTGGTAAAAGCAAGTATTCCTATCGAGTCATGACCATTGAGCCAGCAAATGCTATTAGAAGTAAGGGGGCCAAATCTGAAGTTGATATTGAATTGATGTTCTAGATTGATTATAAGATATCATTGGTTCATGACTTTACACATTTAAATGAAGTATAAATAATCTTGATAACTCAAACATTAATACTCAATTAACTTTAAAAGCAAGTAACCTTGCAAAGATTGTAAAATAAAATGTAAAAGGTGATCCCCTCAGAATTTCCAGTCTATAATATGAATATTCGCTTAAAATAAGTTAGACTTACCTCTAAAATCATCGATAGGAATGGCGAACACATCATCTAGATCATCATTATCAGACTCGGGAGTTGTGGTGGTCTCCTTGAGTTGCAAGACATTGTCTGGTACCTTTCGCGGTACCCTACTCATCGAACTTGAAGCCAAACTCACGAGTAATTGTGAGGCCAAACATATTGTGATAACAGAACTGATATGAATAGCGAACGGATTCATAACGTTTTATGGACTGAAGTGTATATACAGCAGAAAAGAAAACAATTATTGTTTTTTCTTATTATTATTTGTGAGACATTTATAGCTATGTATGAGTGGAGAGATTGCGGACAGTCTTGAATATATGGTGTGCACTGCGAGATATGTGGCTATCTTTTGTGCGCCGTTGGCTTTACTATCAATGAATGGTGTAATAAATTTTTGCGGTCTTTATATGAACTCGAATTTAGTGTCCGAATACTTTTAGAGTTTAATTCTTTGACGTAAAGACAGTATAGAATTGGATTTTATTTCTGTGGGTTTTTGTCTGACTCCCTGTCCTCTTGTCTCGAGTTTCATTGGTTGGCCATTTGGTAAATATATGCAAGAGTAATGCCCACGACAGTGGAGATAAAGCACAACTTTGTTTGGACCACTCATCCGTATTCGGCGAAACAATAAGCTTTTCCTCGAAGAGTCCATAATATCCCATGAGATCTATTGATATGAGATTATCTTCTATTCATTATTCCATATCTAATGGACCCACGAATTGAATTTCTTACTAAAATTGAGATAAAAATCAGATTAGACTATATTTGGCAAATTGGACGACAATTGAGTTTACCAAGCACAATAGCAGCAAGATCATCACCGAAATGCAATTAACTGTTATATTATTATCTGTGAATCCTTTTTAATAAGATTTCAATTAATTAATCATCCAGTTGATTATTAGTAGTGATTATGAGTGTCAGGTTTATTCTAAAATGAACCCAACATTTCCTGCAAACAATATGCTATTTATTTATCTTGAATATATTCGGCACTAAAGAAGATGGTTACTCTCTCTCTCTCTCTCTCTCTCTCTCTCTCTCTCTCTGTTTGTTATTTTCATTATTATATTTGTGTTTGAGATAAGAAATGCTTTTTACGACTTATGCCGTAATAGATGTAATAGTTTTTATTCGTGTCTCCAAAGATCGCCATTAGATGTAAGATATCTCTGAGGCCTGACTTTCATTGCATTCAATGATTTATATAAGCTTTTAATGCATCGAATCCTTTGATAATTGCAGACAATTGAGTAAACAATCAAATGGCTCCAAAATATCAAATGTAATCCGTCTTAATATTACTTAATCGTAACATTGAATTACTCGATATGTGAGCATGGCAAATGCAGCTCATTTCTTTGAAAGAGCATTTAAAAGTTAAGCCCCGTTCGCGACGTAGATTCTATCCCCTTTTTTGCAATCCTATCCGAGTGAAAATGAGGTCGCGAACAGGA
>JAQGCS010000455.1:0-22774 GCA_034702105.1 Fuscozetes fuscipes
AATCTTTCAAATGAAAGCTTTTCTTAACATTTTTGAGTGGCCATTATCTCGGTTGGACATGGCCATTCGGAAATAAAGATTATATCGTTGAATTCAGAATTCTACCCTGAAACCAGCCATATAAGTTAAAATGATCTCCCAAACTTCCTGTTCGAGGTGTTTGCTATTAAGAGGCGGCCTTTCATTGGCCGCATATAAAGTTGACCCTTGCTTATATAAGTCAGACGAGGGAATAGAAATAATTGTGTTGTAGACCAAATTTGTCTTAAATCCATTATATAATCAAATTAATGATTCCGAGAAGTTCAGAGAAAACTATTAATACGACCATAAGGAGAGAGGAATAGAAGGCTAAATATTTTGAATTTTATTAACAATGGTTTAATTGTTGTAAAACTTGTTCATCAATAATAAATTTAAGCGGTTCTGACCGATCGAATTGATTACAACTGCAGTTAAGAGGTTTATAAAGCATTCAATTTGTTTAAGTCCAGCAAAACAAAGACATGACTTCATTCAAAACAAGATTAAAACCTATTAAGTGCAGTAACTGTAGTGATCAGTCACATCGACATCCATTTTCGATTAATTTTCGGAGACAAATATATTTATTGACATCTGTTGGTGAGGGACAGAAGGGGTAACCAAATTACCATTACAGATTATATGTTCTGAAACTTGGTTATAGCGATTTGCGAAACTTTGATAATCATTTGACTATATTTTACAGATTTTGCTAATATTTTTGAAATTCTGTTAAAATATATCTGACGTTTTATATGACAGGCATTCAATGTATTACATCACTTATATTTTGCATGAATGTCAAAAATATTAGCAAAATCTGTCACATATAGTCAAATGATTATCAAGGTTTTTCGCAAAATCACAGTAAAAAAATGTTTGAAGTATGAATGGCTACTCAAAGGGCTGACACTTAGGTCTTAGACCTTTCCTTTTGTCTAAAATTGGTTTTTTTAAAATAAGAAATTGTAGGATGATTTTATCTCATGTTTAAATAATTTTGTGTATCACTTGATTGGAAGCCATTGCGTGACACACATTGTAATCACAATTTTGTTGATATTCATGGAATAGCACTCGTTATTCGCCAAAAGTAGGCTCTAATGAAACTCTAATGCGTTAACTGTTAAGTCGTTTCTCATATTTTTTATGACTTTAATGATTAAAAAAAGTGCAATTCTTTTCTATTATAAACATTCATTTTTATTGGAGTTTCAAGTACAGTTTGTAGTCTTTCATATCGTAAACAACATTAAGGCTATACTCTATTTGTGGCCAGAAATTAGTTTTGCAACTAATCCATCATAAAATAGTTGTGCACTTTTTCGATATACTATCGCTCAGAATATATCAGTTGAGTTAATGGAGTTTTGTGTCACGAAATTAATATGAATTTTGGTTTTGTTTTTGGCAAAAAGTGTATTCGCCTCGAAATGCGGGCAGAGTTGGGTTAAAGCCTGAGTTTCAAATCTAATTAAAAACAAATTTTCGTAATTACTGTTTTGTGTCAAATCTTATCATCAATTTTTACGAATGTTTTTCATCGATAGCTGAGAGTCCATTGATTTCATTATTCATATTCTTGTTATTATCGAACATCGCCTCAACTCTCAGTTGTCTGTACTCTAATTTATGCATAATTTGGTAGATATTTATGGCAGATATCGATCTTCTTGTGAAGCATTGACTTCTATCGTAACAATAATTTGATTCATTTTTAATTTGTTTGATGATTATAGAGAGCTAATGGAAACGGACGGTCCAATCATAACAACCACCATCACGTTCAGGCCGCGCATTTGTCTCCTGTGCAGCCGATCGCTCAACCACTGTATTTGGGCGGTTCCTCGAACCCCGACATATATCGAGACTACTGTCATCCGACAGTTTACGTGACCTCAAACTTGAGTCAACCCTATATTACACAACAGAAGTATGTGATAGCGCCGACCGCCCAACCCAGTGGTCCGTTTGCACAAACAGTGGCTTCACTGCCGGCCCCACCGCCCGCACACGACCAGCGATACAGTTCGCGGTCAACTGTGGCAGCGGCTGTCGGGTATGCGCCGACTACGAGCCATCCACTGCCGGCTCACATACAACAAACACCATCAGCGGTGACGGCAATGCCTCTTCAGTTTGCTGGACAACCCGTCCAGGCCTATGGTTATAACATGTCGTCAATAGCTCAGACCAAAGCTCCGTATCAGCACTTGTATCAAATATTTGGTGATTAGCTGAACAACACTTTTATTGATTACTTCTTTTGTCTCATTCTATCGTTTAATGAACTGAACGTTCATTTCGTCTGACATTTGTTTCTCACAATTATTATAATTAGAATCAAAAGTTATTTGAATCACAAAAATGAGTGGTTTGACTACAAACTACTTATTATTATCTCTTATTTCATTAGTTTTTAAGATATTTTTTGTTGGTTTGAAAGACATTTGTCTATCGATTCCAATGTATGGATCACTGCATCACTACTTCCACTACGTTTCACTACTTCGAGTGTGTTCTTAGTCTACGCTTTTTCTAAATGTATTCTGAGTTTAATTGATTTTTCAGTTGAAAATTCCAGTCATTATTATTATTATTATTAATCAAGTCTTCAATTAATCGGTTATTTTTTGAGAACTCTTTATTTGAAGAGTGCTTTTGTTTAGCAGTTATTCGTTTCATTAAATAATGAAATTATTAATTAATTTTCGATTTATTTTTATTTTAACCCCAAATTATAAGTAATCCTATTTTACTCATGAGTTTTGTGTCAATTCACTACTTTTTCTCTTTTTATATCCTTTTTTCTCTTTCAATAATTTTGGACTCGTTTTTAGTTTTAATTTGTTACAAATTTCGTATTTAATTCATTTTTAGTACAATTATAATAATTTTCATCGTTTGACACTTCGTTTGCCTTTAAATTCAAATGATTTGCATCTAATTTGGTTCAGAAAAGAGTTAATTCCGGAATTTTTGGCACTTTGTATGCAAAATATGTTTGGAAATCAAATCTATATTTAATGACTTAACAAATGATTGTTGCGTTTTGTGACAGTTCTTCGCAAATTGATTATCAATTTATTGAGAAATTTATTTATCAAAAGAATAGTTAATTATCAGAAAAATATTATTCTTTTCATTAGAATAATATTTTGATTAATGAAAGAAATTTCAACTTTTTATCGAAAATAAGTTTCAGACTTTAGACAGAATGGAAATTAATAATTCATTGAATAATTCAATGCCTCTGAACACAAAAATTGTAAAATTTTATCCAAAATAATGGTTTGATTAAAACTGGAGTCTATTTAACAAATGCTGCTTATAGTCAGTGATAAAAATATACGCTTTTGAGGGCCGTTTAGTGCAAAAAAGTGTTATATTTGGAGAAAATATTGCCTTTTGTGTAATTTATCCCAAGTTTTGTTTCTGCAAAATATTTAATAAGTGTTCGACTCTTACGAACACATAATTCAAATCAGTTTTATTGATAGATATTAGAGTTGAGTCGGTTTGGGTTTAAAAGAATCGATTACTAAATTTCAATCCTAAACCAAATTTTAATGGTTTTAAACACTAAATGTTTTGCGAAAATAGATTTCAAAAGACATGAAATTAGAATTACTCTAAACGGCGACCAAATAATTGATTGATTTTTCGATAAAAGGATATTTGAAATGAAATTTCTTTTATCATTAATGACTGTCAATGGAATAACTGTCACAAAAAAAATCCATAAAAGAATATAAAGAGTAAACTCTTATTGAAATCAAGAATTTATTTTCATTATAAGACTTGTATTAAAAGAATCGATAGTTTTAGAAATATTTAGTCATATAATAGGCCTCTCATTAAATGGAAATATAAATTAAAATTAATGACATTTAAAAACAATTTGTTATAATTTTGGTCTAAATTTATCACTCATTAGAAACTATTTAATCCCTTTTTTATTATCTCTTCTGAATCGTAATAATCGTTATAATTAAATGTCTGATCATTTTATATCTAAAAGACATTCAAATATATTTAGATTTTAAGGTTGAGTCTGACTATGGGTCTGACCCAACACCGACCAAATGGGGAAAAAGCTGACAAGAGAATCGACGCAAAAGCACTTCCGTTTGCGGTCGACTCGTTCTGACCACTTATGTAGAAGTGTTTGCGTCGATCTGTACATAAATTAATGTTTTTAATGTTCATATATTATATATAAATATAGCCATAAATTCTATTAAATATATATTTTCTTTACAAGTAATCAATTCTATAATAAGTGTATAATAATTATCACAAAACTTATCAGTTGTTTACGAGAAGCTGTCCTTAAATCTCATTTTTCTTACATTTCTTACGAAGATTTTCCCACAAAAAAAGGTTTCCTTCGGAGAAACCTTTGGACTAACCATTGATTTAATTCTTCTTTTCTTATGACAATAGGTTTGTCGACACTCTATGTGTCAACTCTTATGTCATAAACTGATGTAAAATAATAACTGTTTTTCTATAAATTTTGTGTAAATATTGGAATCAATTTATTATTTGACGACTGATTTTCGCCGACAAATAGTCGGTTGACATCCAATGAGAGCACAACTAATCCCTAAACTATTACTTTTGTGATCACTATTTTCAGTGAATCCACAAATAGTTTTTCGGTTAAATATTGTAAATATATTTTTGTTAGTTATCTATATATAGCTATATATCTATAATTATATATATCTTATAGTTGTAATAAACGATTGACTGAATGGTCAATGTTTTGCACGAAAGGCCCAAAACCAGAGTTTAAATGACATTAGTTTTCGTCACTCATTCGAGTTATCAAATCGAAAGTCGGACCGAAAATCGACTGTCATTTCGGTGTAAATAGATTTTGAAATGTTTTCGTTTTTAACAATTAGTTAATTGTATTGTTTATTATTTTGAGTTGTTTTTAGGTATTTGAGGGGATTTCCCACTAATTAATTATATTTATTATTAGATTTAATGAACGATTAGCTCATTATTTGTTACGTAAATCTATTGAACGCATATTTGCGCAAAACTTTTGGCTAATTTTGAATTGATTTCAATAATAATGATTCGAAGACAACAAATGGCAAACTCTTTGATATTTGTATTCCTTTTTGAAAGTCACACAACTATTGGTTCCGATATCTGTTTCGCATCGAAACCCTTAAAACCAATCGATTGATGAATAAATTTAAAGTAATTTTAGAAACCCTTCAGAAAACTATTAGTATTTTAGTGACAATTCTAGTGAAATGTTTGGCGAAATGGAATCAAATGAACCAATAATTTGATGAAATGATTCTAAATTGTAATCATTATTGAAATGTCGATCAATTAGTTGTCGCACACATTTAGTCCGATTAATCGATTTACCACTCATTACACATAAATTGAATTAATCGATATTGTGATCATTTTATGCACATATCTATGCTTATGATTATTATTATTTCATATATTATTCTATTATTAATATTATTATTAAGTTTTTGTTCCATAAACTCATGAATGGAGGCAAACAAATGCACCAAAACTACTAAAAAAGATCCATATTTTCATAAATAATAAACATTTGACAAACAATTATTAATAGTTATTCTCGTAATCTATATAACAATCGTTTTAACCAATTATTATATTATCCCATAATTTGATGCGTTTTTTGGCATATTTTTTGTGTTACTTTCAGTTTATATTTAATATTAAAGGAAAACGATTTCATATTAAGATATGATATGAGTCCCAAACCCTTCCAAACATTGGATTTTGATTTGATTTTAACTTTGATTTAAAACATCAAATATTGAATCTGTTTTCTAATCGACATTTAATAGCGAATCGAACAAAACAAATGTCTTATATGGAGAGTAATGTTTGATAATTGTTTGGGAAGTGTTAACAGAAAACTGCTAACAGACGGACGAATCGCTTTCTATTTGATTCCACTTTCTATTCATTAAAATTGATTATAAATTTGTCGCAACTTTTCATACAATTTGTAACACATTTCCATTTCCTCACAAAATGTATCTTAAAATATGTGTGAAAACAATTCACAATTTATTTTCACGAATCGCTCCAAAAAACAAAACAATTGGTATTAAATAAAAAGTTTTATTCGATATATTGATGTTTATATCTATTGTGTGCCTCATATTCGATGTTTGAATACTTAACCATTAGTTTAAACTATTATACGATTAGTTGCGAAGACATGAAAACATCTGAAAAGTCCCCAAATTGTAGTTCAAATCATTAAAGACATCAACTTTTATGTCGAAAAAACTTTATTATATCGAAAACAAAGTGTCGAAAACACCAGTGATTTACTAAATATATTCGATTTTCATAAATATTGTGTATTAGAAGTAAACTATTATTAGAAATGTTAACAAAAAGTCTTTTAATATTCAATTAATAGAAAAATATTACAAAAAATAATTCAAAAAAATCTATATTTCAATGCCTTTGACTTTGAATGCCATTTGACTTTTAAAGAGCAAAAATCTATATATAATTCTAATTAAATGATTTCTCTATAATTATGTTTAATGTCTCTATCATTGAATGCCTTACAAAATGTTTTGATTCTTTGAATTCTATTAAATATTTGATTTGACGACAAATATATTATTTTTAATCTATAATTATATTTAATTATTAATCTCTGATATATGGATGATATAAATGTGATTCAAATATATGCGTAGACTTTACTATAGAGTACTAAATATTCATATATTTGGTGTCTTTTTAGGGCTATTTCTAGTATTCAATTGTTTTTGTGATTAAAATATTAAGATTTCTATCGATTATCAGCAAAAATATTGAAAAATAAAATTTATGACAAAAAGTAGTAAATCTTATTAATAATAATTATTAACAATTTTATTGTAATTCAACGAATTATTACCACTTCTTATGTAAAACACTTTCCTTCAGTCGAAGGAAATTCTGACTCAAATCTCTTTAAAAAATAGTAATAATTGTAATAAAATTCAAATCAATTAATATTTGGATATTTTTATTGTCAGAAAATACTAAAACCCCTTTTGAACTAAGAATTGGTGAAAAAATAGCTACAAATATATATAAATATTTATTATAATTAAAGTGATTTATCTGATTATCTGTCCAAACATTTGAAGCACAAAATGCTTTCCAATTATTAATTAATTGTTAATAAGTTATTAATAATGATTAATATTTGTCTCTTTTGCACACTTATTAAAATGTGAAACACTATTCCTATTGGAGATTATTGTAGATACAAATTAAGTCAAAAGTATTTACTCCTATTATAATAAAAAGTGTTATAATAGTTGACACATATATTGAGAAATCGATTAAATATATGGAAAAATTGTGTCGATTTTGTAAATAAAGTTTTGATTCTCTAAATAGAATTTAAGACAAAATATATTATTATTTTCTATGCTATGAAAGTAAAAAATGTCGCAAAAAATATTCATAAAAAGTATCATTTTCTGAATGATTTGATGAAAGGTTTGTAATAAAAATGGGAATAATTTTCGAAAATGGAGTAAAAATGTTTTTTAAGCTTTTGTCTAATAATACAATTGTATTGTTTGTAATGACTTTTCGAGCGATTGTAACGAATTGTAAATAATATTTCTTAAAGGAATTGAAAGAATCAGAAGAAGAATAACAGACTTTTCTGTATTTTTATTTTATAATTATTGTCAATAATTTTATTTATTGATATAATTATGTGCTTATTATTCAACAAAAACACATCAAAGGAATTGTTTTTCAAAAAACTAATGCAAATCATTGTGAGTCTTATTAATAACTATTGTAATGACAGTCAGTAATAGTGTTTTCAAACTATAGATTCGATAGAATTTAGTTTTTCTTTAAACTTATTTATAGCAAAATCGGAGACAATTTCAATGTTGACTTTTGATTGTTATTCTCATTTCGTTTAAATATTATAAACTATTGATTGAATTTGTATTAAAGTCCTATCAAATGGTTGTATAAATGTTTACTTCCATTGGAATAAATGGAATAACAGTTTCCCTAAGAATCCAATCTATAGTCAGATTCAATGTTTTTGACAAAATCTTAACACTTATTACTGTAATAATCAATAATTGTATGCCTTTTAATGTATTATTTGATTCACTTTTGAAGTCCGCATTCCTTTCGATTTCCTGAAGAGATCTTTCGATCAGTTCGTTCTCAAAAATTATATTTGTATTTGTAATTCAAGCGATTAATTGCTCGATAATTCTGTGAGTATTTCAATAAAATTCGACGAATTAGACGTTAACTGCATTACAAAATATTTGTCTCTTTTATTCATTTTTGCAATTTATTCAAAGAAATTGTGTAAAAGTTTCAAAAGTAATGGCTCTTTATTCAAGCGACATATTAAGTTTAATCTGGCATCATTTAAATGCTAGCATTGGCTCTGGGAAAATTTACTTTTTATCCACGAATTGATATAATAACTTATATTCAAATGTCTGATAACCAAAATTAATGACTGATTAAACTGTGATTTGGAAAGTCCTTGGCTATTCATTAAATGCTCAAAAGTTGAACACTTCCTTCGAATTGTATTTTCTGTTCAGTCATTTGCAAAGTTTTCAATAAATTTTAAGCAAATTGTGTGAAATATTGGCCAAAAAATGTCTAACAATAAAGAATTCAATGGAAAAGTAGTTTTAGTGACCGGTATTTCACTTATTTATTATTAAAATTAGTTAATTTTCAAACGAAATAAAATTGTTTTTGAGGTTCGAGTTCTGGTATCGGAGAGTCCACAGCAGTTAAGTTCGCCAATTTGGGCGCCAGTGTTGTCGTCACCGGAAGGGATGGACACAAAGTCAAATGTGTGGCCAATAAATGCAGACAATTGTCTCAATCAGAAGAGAATGTATTTTTAATTTTAATCAATTAAAATAATAATTGTCAACATTTGATCAGATACTGGAAGTGGTCGCAGATCTTAATCGGAAAGAAGATGTCAAGAGTCTAATTGAGACAACGATCGCAAAGTTCGGTAAACTCGATGTTTTGGTCAATAACGCGGGTATTGTCGGACAGACAGATGTTGAGAGCAAAGACGTCGAACAGAAGTTCGATCAAATAATGAATACGAATGTGAGGGCTGTCGTCCAGTTGTGTCACTTAGCGGTGCCTTATCTCAAACACACCAAAGGAAATATTGTCAGTGTTTCGAGCGTTGCCTCAACCAAACCGGTCAGTCATTACAACAAACTTTAATATTAATTTAAATAACGGTTTATATGGAACGGGTATATACGGGTCAGCATCGAATATTGTTTGGCTACTGTTGTGCCAAAAGTTGTGTGGATATGATTCATAATTCAAATCAGTTTTATTGATAGATATTAGAGTTGAGTCGGTTTGGGTTTAAAAGAATCGATTACTAAATTTCAATCCTAAACCAAATTTTAATGGTTTTAAACACTAAATGTTTTGCGAAAATAGATTTCAAAAGACATGAAATTAGAATTACTCTAAACGGCGACCAAATAATTGATTGATTTTTCGATAAAAGGATATTTGAAATGAAATTTCTTTTATCATTAATGACTGTCAATGGAATAACTGTCACAAAAAAAATCCATAAAAGAATATAAAGAGTAAACTCTTATTGAAATCAAGAATTTATTTTCATTATAAGACTTGTATTAAAAGAATCGATAGTTTTAGAAATATTTAGTCATATAATAGGCCTCTCATTAAATGGAAATATAAATTAAAATTAATGACATTTAAAAACAATTTGTTATAATTTTGGTCTAAATTTATCACTCATTAGAAACTATTTAATCCCTTTTTTATTATCTCTTCTGAATCGTAATAATCGTTATAATTAAATGTCTGATCATTTTATATCTAAAAGACATTCAAATATATTTAGATTTTAAGGTTGAGTCTGACTATGGGTCTGACCCAACACCGACCAAATGGGGAAAAAGCTGACAAGAGAATCGACGCAAAAGCACTTCCGTTTGCGGTCGACTCGTTCTGACCACTTATGTAGAAGTGTTTGCGTCGATCTGTACATAAATTAATGTTTTTAATGTTCATATATTATATATAAATATAGCCATAAATTCTATTAAATATATATTTTCTTTACAAGTAATCAATTCTATAATAAGTGTATAATAATTATCACAAAACTTATCAGTTGTTTACGAGAAGCTGTCCTTAAATCTCATTTTTCTTACATTTCTTACGAAGATTTTCCCACAAAAAAAGGTTTCCTTCGGAGAAACCTTTGGACTAACCATTGATTTAATTCTTCTTTTCTTATGACAATAGGTTTGTCGACACTCTATGTGTCAACTCTTATGTCATAAACTGATGTAAAATAATAACTGTTTTTCTATAAATTTTGTGTAAATATTGGAATCAATTTATTATTTGACGACTGATTTTCGCCGACAAATAGTCGGTTGACATCCAATGAGAGCACAACTAATCCCTAAACTATTACTTTTGTGATCACTATTTTCAGTGAATCCACAAATAGTTTTTCGGTTAAATATTGTAAATATATTTTTGTTAGTTATCTATATATAGCTATATATCTATAATTATATATATCTTATAGTTGTAATAAACGATTGACTGAATGGTCAATGTTTTGCACGAAAGGCCCAAAACCAGAGTTTAAATGACATTAGTTTTCGTCACTCATTCGAGTTATCAAATCGAAAGTCGGACCGAAAATCGACTGTCATTTCGGTGTAAATAGATTTTGAAATGTTTTCGTTTTTAACAATTAGTTAATTGTATTGTTTATTATTTTGAGTTGTTTTTAGGTATTTGAGGGGATTTCCCACTAATTAATTATATTTATTATTAGATTTAATGAACGATTAGCTCATTATTTGTTACGTAAATCTATTGAACGCATATTTGCGCAAAACTTTTGGCTAATTTTGAATTGATTTCAATAATAATGATTCGAAGACAACAAATGGCAAACTCTTTGATATTTGTATTCCTTTTTGAAAGTCACACAACTATTGGTTCCGATATCTGTTTCGCATCGAAACCCTTAAAACCAATCGATTGATGAATAAATTTAAAGTAATTTTAGAAACCCTTCAGAAAACTATTAGTATTTTAGTGACAATTCTAGTGAAATGTTTGGCGAAATGGAATCAAATGAACCAATAATTTGATGAAATGATTCTAAATTGTAATCATTATTGAAATGTCGATCAATTAGTTGTCGCACACATTTAGTCCGATTAATCGATTTACCACTCATTACACATAAATTGAATTAATCGATATTGTGATCATTTTATGCACATATCTATGCTTATGATTATTATTATTTCATATATTATTCTATTATTAATATTATTATTAAGTTTTTGTTCCATAAACTCATGAATGGAGGCAAACAAATGCACCAAAACTACTAAAAAAGATCCATATTTTCATAAATAATAAACATTTGACAAACAATTATTAATAGTTATTCTCGTAATCTATATAACAATCGTTTTAACCAATTATTATATTATCCCATAATTTGATGCGTTTTTTGGCATATTTTTTGTGTTACTTTCAGTTTATATTTAATATTAAAGGAAAACGATTTCATATTAAGATATGATATGAGTCCCAAACCCTTCCAAACATTGGATTTTGATTTGATTTTAACTTTGATTTAAAACATCAAATATTGAATCTGTTTTCTAATCGACATTTAATAGCGAATCGAACAAAACAAATGTCTTATATGGAGAGTAATGTTTGATAATTGTTTGGGAAGTGTTAACAGAAAACTGCTAACAGACGGACGAATCGCTTTCTATTTGATTCCACTTTCTATTCATTAAAATTGATTATAAATTTGTCGCAACTTTTCATACAATTTGTAACACATTTCCATTTCCTCACAAAATGTATCTTAAAATATGTGTGAAAACAATTCACAATTTATTTTCACGAATCGCTCCAAAAAACAAAACAATTGGTATTAAATAAAAAGTTTTATTCGATATATTGATGTTTATATCTATTGTGTGCCTCATATTCGATGTTTGAATACTTAACCATTAGTTTAAACTATTATACGATTAGTTGCGAAGACATGAAAACATCTGAAAAGTCCCCAAATTGTAGTTCAAATCATTAAAGACATCAACTTTTATGTCGAAAAAACTTTATTATATCGAAAACAAAGTGTCGAAAACACCAGTGATTTACTAAATATATTCGATTTTCATAAATATTGTGTATTAGAAGTAAACTATTATTAGAAATGTTAACAAAAAGTCTTTTAATATTCAATTAATAGAAAAATATTACAAAAAATAATTCAAAAAAATCTATATTTCAATGCCTTTGACTTTGAATGCCATTTGACTTTTAAAGAGCAAAAATCTATATATAATTCTAATTAAATGATTTCTCTATAATTATGTTTAATGTCTCTATCATTGAATGCCTTACAAAATGTTTTGATTCTTTGAATTCTATTAAATATTTGATTTGACGACAAATATATTATTTTTAATCTATAATTATATTTAATTATTAATCTCTGATATATGGATGATATAAATGTGATTCAAATATATGCGTAGACTTTACTATAGAGTACTAAATATTCATATATTTGGTGTCTTTTTAGGGCTATTTCTAGTATTCAATTGTTTTTGTGATTAAAATATTAAGATTTCTATCGATTATCAGCAAAAATATTGAAAAATAAAATTTATGACAAAAAGTAGTAAATCTTATTAATAATAATTATTAACAATTTTATTGTAATTCAACGAATTATTACCACTTCTTATGTAAAACACTTTCCTTCAGTCGAAGGAAATTCTGACTCAAATCTCTTTAAAAAATAGTAATAATTGTAATAAAATTCAAATCAATTAATATTTGGATATTTTTATTGTCAGAAAATACTAAAACCCCTTTTGAACTAAGAATTGGTGAAAAAATAGCTACAAATATATATAAATATTTATTATAATTAAAGTGATTTATCTGATTATCTGTCCAAACATTTGAAGCACAAAATGCTTTCCAATTATTAATTAATTGTTAATAAGTTATTAATAATGATTAATATTTGTCTCTTTTGCACACTTATTAAAATGTGAAACACTATTCCTATTGGAGATTATTGTAGATACAAATTAAGTCAAAAGTATTTACTCCTATTATAATAAAAAGTGTTATAATAGTTGACACATATATTGAGAAATCGATTAAATATATGGAAAAATTGTGTCGATTTTGTAAATAAAGTTTTGATTCTCTAAATAGAATTTAAGACAAAATATATTATTATTTTCTATGCTATGAAAGTAAAAAATGTCGCAAAAAATATTCATAAAAAGTATCATTTTCTGAATGATTTGATGAAAGGTTTGTAATAAAAATGGGAATAATTTTCGAAAATGGAGTAAAAATGTTTTTTAAGCTTTTGTCTAATAATACAATTGTATTGTTTGTAATGACTTTTCGAGCGATTGTAACGAATTGTAAATAATATTTCTTAAAGGAATTGAAAGAATCAGAAGAAGAATAACAGACTTTTCTGTATTTTTATTTTATAATTATTGTCAATAATTTTATTTATTGATATAATTATGTGCTTATTATTCAACAAAAACACATCAAAGGAATTGTTTTTCAAAAAACTAATGCAAATCATTGTGAGTCTTATTAATAACTATTGTAATGACAGTCAGTAATAGTGTTTTCAAACTATAGATTCGATAGAATTTAGTTTTTCTTTAAACTTATTTATAGCAAAATCGGAGACAATTTCAATGTTGACTTTTGATTGTTATTCTCATTTCGTTTAAATATTATAAACTATTGATTGAATTTGTATTAAAGTCCTATCAAATGGTTGTATAAATGTTTACTTCCATTGGAATAAATGGAATAACAGTTTCCCTAAGAATCCAATCTATAGTCAGATTCAATGTTTTTGACAAAATCTTAACACTTATTACTGTAATAATCAATAATTGTATGCCTTTTAATGTATTATTTGATTCACTTTTGAAGTCCGCATTCCTTTCGATTTCCTGAAGAGATCTTTCGATCAGTTCGTTCTCAAAAATTATATTTGTATTTGTAATTCAAGCGATTAATTGCTCGATAATTCTGTGAGTATTTCAATAAAATTCGACGAATTAGACGTTAACTGCATTACAAAATATTTGTCTCTTTTATTCATTTTTGCAATTTATTCAAAGAAATTGTGTAAAAGTTTCAAAAGTAATGGCTCTTTATTCAAGCGACATATTAAGTTTAATCTGGCATCATTTAAATGCTAGCATTGGCTCTGGGAAAATTTACTTTTTATCCACGAATTGATATAATAACTTATATTCAAATGTCTGATAACCAAAATTAATGACTGATTAAACTGTGATTTGGAAAGTCCTTGGCTATTCATTAAATGCTCAAAAGTTGAACACTTCCTTCGAATTGTATTTTCTGTTCAGTCATTTGCAAAGTTTTCAATAAATTTTAAGCAAATTGTGTGAAATATTGGCCAAAAAATGTCTAACAATAAAGAATTCAATGGAAAAGTAGTTTTAGTGACCGGTATTTCACTTATTTATTATTAAAATTAGTTAATTTTCAAACGAAATAAAATTGTTTTTGAGGTTCGAGTTCTGGTATCGGAGAGTCCACAGCAGTTAAGTTCGCCAATTTGGGCGCCAGTGTTGTCGTCACCGGAAGGGATGGACACAAAGTCAAATGTGTGGCCAATAAATGCAGACAATTGTCTCAATCAGAAGAGAATGTATTTTTAATTTTAATCAATTAAAATAATAATTGTCAACATTTGATCAGATACTGGAAGTGGTCGCAGATCTTAATCGGAAAGAAGATGTCAAGAGTCTAATTGAGACAACGATCGCAAAGTTCGGTAAACTCGATGTTTTGGTCAATAACGCGGGTATTGTCGGACAGACAGATGTTGAGAGCAAAGACGTCGAACAGAAGTTCGATCAAATAATGAATACGAATGTGAGGGCTGTCGTCCAGTTGTGTCACTTAGCGGTGCCTTATCTCAAACACACCAAAGGAAATATTGTCAGTGTTTCGAGCGTTGCCTCAACCAAACCGGTCAGTCATTACAACAAACTTTAATATTAATTTAAATAACGGTTTATATGGAACGGGTATATACGGGTCAGCATCGAATATTGTTTGGCTACTGTTGTGCCAAAAGTTGTGTGGATATGATCACCAAATGTCTGGCAATAGATTTGGGAGCGAAAGGAATTCGAGTAAATGCTGTGAAGTGAGTCACTCCTCAAATGTCATATAATTTAATATTTGAATGATTGCAGTCCTGCTGTCATCCGAACCAATATATTCGAATCAGGTTTTGGATTAGACCAACAAAAGACTCAAAAGCTTATATACGAAGACTGTGAGCGAACGTATCCGCTTCAAAGACCCGGACAACCAGAAGAAGTGGCAGAAACCATAGCATTCTTGGCATCTGAAAGGGCATCTTTCATTAGTGGTGTCACTCTCGAAGTTGATGGCGGCTCAATGTGGACATCCAGAGGTGCTGATCCTGAATAAAACAGGCGTTCTTGATAAATTATCTTTTATTCTAATCTGATTTACAATTTTAATGATAAAATTAAAAATGGATTTTATTTCCCATTTATTATAATTATTACAATTTGTGATGAAATGTATTCTATTCACTCGTTTTACAAATTGAGTTATATTAATATTCCGTACAAATGAATAAATGATTGAAATAATTAGGAATCAAATTACAGTCAAACCTTTAAATAAAACCCTCGTTATAACCCCTACCTGACTATAGTCACTCAAATATAAAAAATCATTTGTCATTACCATAGACAGTAATATTGGTTATATAACCTGGTTATAATCCCTCCCTTTTATAATAGATTTCAGTGCATTTTCGAACTGATTGTAATCCCTCTCAAAGAAAAACTTAAAAATACGTGAATTTCAAACAAATATTTAAAATAATTTTGCATATAACTAATTAAGCATAACATTAATTAATTAGATATTTAGATATGATCTTAAAATATTTTTATTGAAACTCAGAATTAATTATTTGTGAACATTATTACACATTATGTCTTCATTTCTAGCTATCTATAGTCCCTCCTCGTAATAATCCCTTAATATCCCTAAACCAAACGAGGGATTATATCCAGGTTCGACTGTATATCTAATATTCTGTGGAATCGTCGGTAAAGGAGGACAAGTATTTTCTTCCTTTGTCTGACTGTTTGAGTAAAAAATATTGGAATTTAGTCACAAATCGAACCAATTTCAAGATTTGAGGAAAAAATTGAAAATTACAAATACTTTAATCCATTTCAATAGCGGTTGAAATTCATTCTTCCAAAAGGTTTCGCGAAAACGTTTTGTTTCGCCGTTAAATCCGACCAACTTTTTCAAAACAAATTCAATGTTCGTTGAATGATCTGATTGTTCCATCAAATTATAAGAGTCTTACCGAGGCGCAGTTCTTAACAATTCAGAATTAATTTAATTATTTATATTAAACACCTATTATTTGCAAACTTACCCTGGGATCGACCTGTGCTCACATCGAAGAAGAAAGCATTAGCTTTAAAGCTATTTCAAACATTAATTAGAAATACCTGGCACATCTTCGATGATTTGGTTTCAAATGAAATTAAATTCAATCATTAAATTATGTTAAAATCATTCAATAATTTGATGAATTTATGTTCAAAAATAAGTTTTTCACTAATATGTGATCAGAAAATTCTTAAAAACAATGGAATTTCTTATGAGAAGAATATGAAAAATGAATTATTAAAAATTGTGAGACAACATCCAAGAAAATGACCATAATTATTGTTAGAGATCTAATCTAGTCAATTTGTTAATTTGTATCAACTAATTGGTTGTATTGTAATAGAATGTCGATTGCCATTTATAAAATGAATTGTCTTTAACTCTCAAATGCAGAATTTGATTTTACACATAAAATACGACATTTAATTAGAAGTCCCTTGACTAAATAAAAATAGTGACAATTGATTTAAGTATTTTTGTTTTAATAATACCTGAAAAATGCTTTCCATGTCTTAAAATTGAACAGAACTCGAATTATTAATTTTATGACTAAAATGCGTTTTTGAAAAAAGTTTTGAATGATTTCCTTTGTTATCAACTTTTATCTGATATGATATGCACTGACCCTTATCTTAATCTTTGCACGTATTTAAAGCTTAACTTTAAGCCCAACACAGAATCATTGTACCTATTTTCTGATCACATAGTACATCTATGGAATGTAGTATATAGTTTTGTGCGAGTTACATCTCTCATTTTCAACATAATTATTCTAAGGCTTTAGGGGTCGGTGAGAGATTCGTCTAATTCTATGGAGGGTATATAGGGTGGTGTGGTGTCCGGAAATGGTGATAACTCTAGATTTTTGGGAAGACCCTAAATTTCAGGAAACTCCCGAAATTTTGGAAATAGGTGAGGGGATTCCAAAAATTTTAAAATCTTATAGGGGGAAACTCAAAATTTCATTTTCTGTGAGGATAAAGGCCTACCCCTTCCTGTTATTATGTTCACTTTTGGTAAGTTTAAAGAAAGTTGAGGCGCCGCCAAATCTATTTGTTATTAATTAAGAATAGGTTTGCTTATGTAATAAGTTAGTAACTATCAAAGTTTTTAATTATTATAAATGGTTATAATAATAATATTCCTAAAATTTAATTAAAATGATTCAGGTTGATTCTCAATACATAAGAGTTTTTCATTGTTAATCTTTTTTGCATCAAATGACATACACTAACATATACCACAAAAATTGTGTGAACTCACCATCTTTTTGATGAAAGCAAGAATTGATTGGTTTTGTTGAAAAGACAATTAGAATATTGTATTTGAATTTAGAAAAAGAAAATAAGAGATACCTTTCGGCCCTATTTTCACACAAAATAAATGAAAATCGATTTGAATTTTATTGAATTATAGGTATTATAGATATTTCATTATATACCAAATTCATCTGAAATGAGAAGTTTACCAATTTTACAATATTTATAATAAAATAATTCAAACAAAACTGACCCCTCTTTTCGTCCAATCATTAAGTGTGTTTAATCGATCGTCTTTTGATAATTCAATTTGTCGATCATTTCCTGCATTCAAGTATTTAATTAATAATTATTAAGCTTTCTTTCATAACAATTTAAAACAAAAATAGCAAGTTTCAATGGCCACTCATTCATTCATCAAAAGAGATGTCTTAAACTACAATTCCTTAGAGTTCAGATTTTTTTATTTCTGAGATATTCAGTGACAATTCAACTCATACAAAACAAGCTTTGGATCAAGTTAATAAACACTACATGTTTGGCAAAAAATTAATAGATTTTCTGCAGTTCACATAAAGTTGGGCTCAACGACAAAATTATATATTATATATTCTACATATTCTATAAATGCAGTGAAAATTTTCAGAATCAACAGTTCTGAATATTTTTTTGAATTGAATCGAAGTTAAACTATAAACGGCCTAATTACTCATTTTCTAAAAATGTTCACAAGTACAGTCACAACTGATTATAACCCCCTCTTTATAATCTTTCCCTGGTTATAGTTTTTCAAATGGACATGCTACTCCCATTAAAAATTATGCTAAAATAGCCTTGTTACAATCCCTGAGCCTCTCTGAACTAAACCGAAGATTATATTCAGGTTTGGCTATATATACAGAGGTATATAGCTGTATATTCAGGGGTGCCCAAAGGCGGATCGACCGATTATCCCTCCTAGAATTTTAACATTTTAGAATTTCAAAAGTTTAACATTGCAGATATACCTTGCCGCCGAGAGAAACGAGGTGGCTAATTTTTGCCAACTATTGGTTAAGTACAAAGAGGAATGGCGTCAAAATAATTATCTAATTAGGTTTAAATCATACCTTGCTCATCTCTGACCTTATTCTTCTTCGAAATAAAATTTACAAATAATTTTAGGCTCATATCAAGAGTTTTTGATGGATTTCAGGAAATTCTAATATATATTCGGTAATGAACTCAGTTTGAACTCTTCACTCATTAAGAAAGGGAGTGAAGAACCCCCTAAAGAACCCCCAAAACAACCCCCAAATATCTGAAACTTTCAGCAAAAGTAATCAAAGTTGTGGTGAAAAATAATTAGTAAGTCTTATTAAATTGTGTCATCACAATAAACTACCAAAATCTTAATAAAATTTAAAATATTTACCTTTTGTTGCTTTCGTGTGATTTAACATAAATACTAAACAAAAGAATAAAATAATTGACGAAAAAATATTTATGAGGAAGTTCATAGCTAATTTGAATTGTTGATCGTTAACTTTAAAGGACAGACGGATTAACTTGGTCAAATTCCAATACTTATAAAGGAATAATATGAAATTCCAAAAATGATAAACAAATGGATTCAACAGAAGTCTAATCAAAATCGGACTCAAAATACAAATCAAAGTTATATTTATATGAAAGGCATTAGAGATGAAGCGATGAATCAGTTTATGATATCTAATCCGATGACGTTCCTCACAATTGGTCAGAACCGAAATCAATGGTGAGTCCCTCCCTTTCATCAGCTCACAACTCATCCTACAAGTCCTTAAGTCTTTTGTATTTTACCAAAAGGTATTTTATTTTATTAAACGAGTGGCGGAACCAATGATTGAGACATCTTTTGCTCATAATTTTTAAATCTTTTGACAATAAAACGATATATTATTTGCTATTAAATTAGATAATAAATTGTCTGACAGACAGACATATAATAATCAAATTCACGTTCTCTTACGCAACACATAAGTATTTTTTGATTACCATTCCTTAACTTTGTTAACTTGGTATTTTTTGTATTATTCATTATTTAGTTATTTGGAGAGTGGCATTTTGTATTGTATTTTTGTCTAGTAATGGGTGGACAATAAAATGAGGGATTTACCATTCACAGATAACTCTACCAGGGGTGCCGAGAGAGCGTGCATAGCCCAAATACCTTGAATAATTTGAGTATTTATAGTTGATAGGACATAAATATATACTTGATCATACATTTAAGCTGATAATTAAAAAATAATTGATTTTAATTGTTCACAGAAATTGTCTTTTGATCAATGTCAGTGTCAGTACCTTTATGGCTACTTCTAATTTAATACTGGACAAATGTTAATTCACTTATTTCGATATTTAAACTATTTTTATCAAACATTCTCGCAATTTAAATGTTAGATGGATTGTGTTAAATCATTTTAATATTTAGTCATAAAAGAATTATCCAAGGTAATCGATCTTAGGCCTTATGAAGATTGAGATTCTATTTAAGCAATACTTTCAAACCACTACGGGATGTATGGACCGAATAAAATGGCGAACCTTATTGATTTATAATCATTATTTGGTTCTAAATCAAACCAAACTGATGTTTACCAAAATTCTGTTTAATTTTCTCAAAATACAGTTTAAAGCTAATTAAATTGACCAAACTACAATTACAAACCCTAGACCTCCTTCACAAAGCCTGGGCATCCCAGATGAGAGACTAATAACAAGAATAAACAAGGATATGTACAAATCTTTGTCAGGGTGAATTGAGAGAAGAAAATAAAAGTAGTGTCACTATCACTTTGATCCAAAGATTGATAATTTGATAGTTTACTTGATAATTTTTGGTGTACAGTAAGGATTTCATACGTTATTGTGTTGCTATATGTACATGTAAATTTTGTTGCACGTACATTGTACATGTATATTGTCTGAAAATGATGTATATTGTTTGTTACAGGGGTGCCGCACAGGGTTGAGACGTGTATGCTTGGTATTGAACATTTCAGTGAATTGAAAAGTTCTACTGGCTATAATTTTACTTGCAATACGTAATACCTGTCCGAATAATAATAATAATAATAATAATAATAAGTATAAGAATTGCAAAATGAAATTGATTTTTGTTTGTCTTGGAGTCAATTCTATGGTTTGGTCCAAAAATAAGAGAAGTATTAATTTATTTTTTGCAATCAAATATCGAATAATATTTTTGGGACGCAATCGACAAACGTTTGATGTGTTTTACTCGTATATGGCATTCAATACATGCCTTAAATTAATATTAAGTATTGAATGTCAGTCTATTCTTATATGTCTTGTAATAAATCTTATGACCAAAAGATAACTGATTTCAATGTAGAGATCAAATTTCCATTTTTCAAAGAAATTAATTCCATTCTCTTACGTCTTAAGCGATGTTTCTATTGATCGCAACAAACGATTCAAAATCCAACGAAATTCTATAAAAAAAATACTATAAATGACTTTAATTTTAATCTAATATTTAATGAAACTCCATTTTTAAACATTTTTAAAGGTTATGAAAAGGCCATCAAATCGATAGAGATTTGCGTTTTTCAAATCAAAATACAGAGAATGCAATCAAATAACAATTTTTGTGATCAAAACTCAATTTTACGAATTGAAGGTTCGCTTCAATTCTGATATTTTCGTTTAAAGAAAATCGAGGAAAACAACTTCAAAATCATACCGTATTCTCTCGCTTTTTCTGATATGGCGGTATAGATGAGGTTGGTCATTTCTTCAAATAGCCTTTATGATACCTACCTACATGCCGGTATAGAATGAGGAACCCAAAATTTTTAAAAAAAAATTATTCAGAATCATAACTGATATCTTTATCGACCTTATCATCTGTAAGCCCAGAATGATCTTCAGTAAATGTCATTGATTATCTTAAACCATTAGTCATGGGTTTAAAAATGCATTCAAACTTTGATCATATGAATGTTCACTTAAATGGAAATATTTGGCGAGCAATAAATGTATTTAAATATTTTTGAATTTCCCTCAGATATACCGACATGTCGGTTTACCCCGGGGTATACCGACAGTATGATCAACCTCATTTTATACGGAAAAAGCGTGGTAATACGGTAAGTCGTTTTGCATAAATATATTGGATTATAATATATTGTGATGTACATTGTGTATAATAATAGGTCCTTTGCAACATTTTCAAAAACAAGGATTTAAAAATTAAAATAAACAAATTTTTGAATAAAAACTAATTTTCAAATATTTGGTTTAACTCGAAATCTATTTTATAGATAATAATAAATTTTTTATTAAATTTTTAAGTTATTATCCTTTAAAATCAGCATGGGCGATAAACCGGGTTGATTTGTATCGCCATGTAGGGTGCAATAGTGTAAGTGTACTCCGAGGTTTAAAAATCAGTTTTCTTTTAGAAAAAGGATAGCCTAACCTGGACAATTTTTTTAGCACAAACTTTAATTGGTAGGGGATCTCCTGAGCAGAGTTAGTACAGTCTTTTCCACCGTTTTGTCCCTCAAAGTTTATACTCAGTCCCCTTTTTTCTGCGTTAAGTCCCTTTCAGTGCTACGCAATGGGTTAAAGCGTGTGTTGTATGAGAGCTATACGGTCCTTAAACTTTTATAATCAGTTATTATATTTATTATTTCACATCATAGCTGAGATCCCGAAAACTCTTTCACCTAACGTGAAAATTGATTCATATTCACACACATTGATATAAACCCTACTAAAGTCGGCCTCACTGCATAACTCTAACACTAAACAAAGTGCTATGCAGTGAAGCCAACTGAACAAAGCAGTGAAGTGTTAGA
>JAQGCS010000456.1:0-22746 GCA_034702105.1 Fuscozetes fuscipes
TCCTCTAAATCATACCTTCCAAACTCCCTCAACTCAAATAATAGATCAAAGATACAAAGATCATTTTAAAACAATATAATTTTAATTAATTAGTTGTACTTAGCTAATCTTTGGGAAAGTTATCTCATACGTACCAAATGAGCGAAGATTACAAGAAAGCCATATGTGTGGTGTTTATCAAACAGGTGTACAATAAAATTATTTCGCTTTTCAATCATTTATTCGATGGATAAAGAATTCATTGGACGGAAAAACTAATTGTATTGAAATCCCTCATTGAAAACATTGAAACTAAACATTTGTGTGAAGCGAACGGTAGGGCCAATGGTTGGCCTCTTCTCAATGCAATTAAAATCTAACTAATTTCGGTCTCTTTATTCTCATTGCAATTAAATGTATTGTAAATTCTGTAATAAATTTTTATGAGAATATATAACATTATATACATTTGGGTTATATTGTGTTTGGGGCTAATTGTAGTCGTGATGTGAATTCCAGAATCAATAATATAATTAAGTTTTCTCATCATTACATTCGGGTTATTGTCTTTATATTCTTAGCATTCAGTGCAGTAGGTTTTGCTGCCAAACATTGCATTCTTTGGATCAGATTTTACGACATAATGATTGTTGACATTTGGAAATTAGTGCTCAAAACCTAATAATAGCCAAAACCAATGGTTTTTATTTGCACTTCAAAATCGAATTAAACCCTTTTATAAGACTTATGATAAGAGCAATCATTAATTAGTTTAATCAGTTTAGAAAATTTTCTTAATTTTTGTTCTCAGTTTGATTTTAAAATTATTCAAATTTCAATCCACTATTGAATTATTGCCATTTATTTGATAACAAAAATAATTGAATGAATTTGCATTAATTTGATTTTCCATCAAAAGAAAAACGGGTTATATTTCACTCCATTCCTAGAATTTCAAATCATTTCTTGGATTTAGGGCTGAAGTTTGCCAATAAATTTCATGTAATTCTGTCGGGTATTCCTAATATCATATCTCTAATGCCAACGAATTTTATTTATTATTTTATTCATTATTTCAATATTTGGTTTTGCATTTGAAAAATAGTCCAAAGAATGATAACTTTCTAATCAATTCTGGCAGTCGATGAAAATAAAGTGCAGTTCAGTGTTGGCTGCAGTTATTCTGTGCACAAATCAATGCCTTCTATTTCTCATACATTCGCAGCATTTATTGTATGAACACATCCTTAGATTAATAGACATTTATAGACAAATTAATATCAAAACCATATTATATCTGATGTTTATGTGATTTATTATATTTATTGTTATATTAATCATTATTTTATTCGTTGTTCATAACAGTAATAAACTCTTAAATTATTTCTTTTATTCGATTATCTCTTATTTGATTGTTGAAACAATTATCTCATTATTTGATTTCTCTATTAAGGCATTCAATGTCTACAAACGGTGCGAATATCAGCGCCTGATTACGTCCGCTTTGGTGACCCCCTTTGGCTTAACTGTAGCTGTGATTTACAAACTCATCAAATCTATTCAATCAAATGGTTAAGAAATGGTCAAGAGTTTTATCGTTTTATACACGATGACAATGAGCCAAAGAAATTCTATAACACCAGTGGCATTTATCCGGATGTAAGTATTGGTCCAAAAAAGGCTGTGCCATAAATGCAGACAGATTTGCTGATTTCCTCAAATCAGTGCTTAAGAAAAATGAAATTTATATTACTTTCGAGTGAATTAAAAAATATAAGAAATTATTTATAAGATTTTGTTGAGTGAAATACAAGTATATAACAAGAAATATAAGGAATTGCTTTTGAATCTCCAGATTTGTTTGAATCACATTTACATTTGATTTACAGCTAATGTGACTATTGATCAGAATTTTTGGTTACAATTCGTAGTTAAATATCTTTATTTTAATAGAAATTCTTTTTTCGATTCATACAAATCATTATAATTAAGTTTTTCTTTTTTATAATACTTCTGAAAAAGTTTAAAAATCAAAAGACAAGATTCAAAAGATCCGTAAAATGACAGTTAATTTCATTCATTTCCCTACAATTTAACTGAACTTTTCATGTAATCTGATTTTCACCAAAGAATTGATGCTATGTTTGAGCAAAAAATTATCCGATTTTAGCGACTATTTTGTGTTTTTCTCACATTTAAATCACTTTAATGTTCGCGCATTTAATGGTATAATAATGAAAACATTTGTTAAAAATTCTTAAATTGTTTTTACAGCTCTTTCCTCGCATTTAAACTCAAATTGTTAGACATTTAGTGCTTTTTTCATTAAATTCTTGTTTTTTTAATTACAATTTCAAGAGTTTTAGATTCAATTTGAGTGCAATTCAGAGATATTTTCAAACTTATGTGAAAATAGGATTTCTCTCATATTCTGCTTATTTTGCATTATATTTGAATATAAGTTTGGCGAACAAACATTTCTTTATAAGTGATTTATGGCAAGGATTTACTGGTTGTGTCATTCTTTATGATAATATTCAGGCAACAAATCCCTAAAAAACGAGTGATTTTTTTCATGTATTTGATCTGAAAGTATAATAATTTATGCGTTGTATTCACAAAATGTATTTTTTATTTTTAGGCAAAAAATATTTTTTAAGTGGCATTAAAATAAAGTCGTGAAAACACTCTTCGAAGTGAATTCAATATTCCTTTTGAATATATTTTTGGAAAATTTATTAAATCTCTTGAAAATTAAACACTGAATCGATAATGAATTTTCATCGAAAAACTTTTTAAATTTTGATAAATCGAAAGCTGAGCTCAACTTCAATGAACCACAACTCCTGACCTCAACTCTAAGAGAGTTATTAGTTTTGCATTCAATTTAAGTAAAACCTTTTCCAAAAGTTATTTAATTGAAATGAAATTAATTTTAAATCAAAACACTTATAAAAGTTGAATAAAATTTCGAAATTAGAGTCCAAAGTATGCAAATAAAAGAGTAATCCATCAGAAAATTAATTCATTGTAACAAAATGTAAATTACTAGCACTAACTCTTTATTTGTTAACTCTTCTTATTTGTTCTTCTAGTTATCTAGATCCAATTTTGGGAATGTACACTTATTGCAGACTGACTTTCAGACAGAAGGCAAATACAAGTGTGAAATAGTGGAGGACATTGGCTTTACTACCCTGCAAGAAGAGAAATACGTCAAAGTTTACTGTAAGCATCAATTTTCTAATTTTAAACTCATTCGACACTTTCATTGGTTTTTCGCACAATATTTTGCATAACATTATTCACACCTCAAATACCATAAGAACTCATTTATTACATAATTATATGCTTTGCACTCGAATTCATATTTGAATTGAAAATTAGATTAATATTTAAAAACAGGTTTTGTTTTGTAAGTAAAAAGATTTCAATTTTATGACAATTCATATAAAGAAGAATGAATAGAAAATCATTTACTTTAAGGGCAAATATCATATAATTAGTTGAGAAATATTTGCATTAAATTAAAGTTAGACTCATTTTCTTTAAAATGAAGTAATTGTATTGAATGATAAATATTTGAATTTATACCAAAATAAAAGCCATTCGTGAATAAAGACATGGATTCGTATAAATTAAAAGTCATTATTCACTTGTTTTCCAAAACACAGAATATTCGTAATTCTCATTCTCACAAATCTATTATAAGTTTAATTCCAAGAATAGAGTCACAGAATATTCTGTATTTTATCACAAGAATTAAACGCTCCAATGCTTTCTTAGACGAATCAGAGAGAGAGAGAGAGAGAGAGAGAGAGAGAGAGAGAGAGCTTCTTATACACAGAATTTTTGTTTATATTGTTTTCTATTCGGCTTTAAAATGCTGTGAACTCATTATCTATTCTACTGAAAGATAGATAAGAAGTGGAGAAAAAAACTTTATTTTCTGCTCTAATATAATCTGAATAATACTTTTTTGTAGACTTTGGAGATTTGGTGATATTCTCTCTGCTCTTCACTACTTTTGCCATTCGTTCGACTATTCATATCATTAGAGGATTTTCTACTTATTATTATTATTTTTCTCTCTCCTCAGTTATCTTATGATAATTTTTTTAGTAATTTTAAGAGTCGTTACTATCATTCATCTCATATTACCCCAACTTATAAGTACTCATAAAATTCATTTACTTTTTCCATTCTCTGACGGACTTTGATATAAGAGATGCGCAACACTTCAATCATGTTTTAATATTCCAGAATATAGTTAACCATTTCAAATAACTTTAATTAAACCATAAGTTATGGCTGACCCTCTTTTTCAGCTGATATTTTTTGCAAGCTCCCTGTCTCATTAATTATTTCTCTAAATAATTAGCCTAGAAATTAAATTGTCCAAAGCGCAGTTTTTTTCTAAAAAAATAATCCTCAGTGAGCATCCTTGCTGCTTCTGAAAAAGTATTTAATCTCCGACTGAAGCCTGGGAATACTGTTCACATAATTAAAGTTTAAAATTATCTTTTCTCAATTAAAAGTTAATTAATTTTGCAAAACTTTGGGACAATTTCTGTTTGTTTTGATTTTTTTGGAAAAGTTTCAAATTTTAATCTTTTGTTTGGATTTAATTTTTTTCTTCTTTGAAATGATATACATCTGTAATATAAGACAAGTTTTGTTTTGGAAAACAAAGACTTTCTTAGTATCTTTTGCTTTAGATTCTGGTCTTTCAAATGATAAAACCGAATAAAAGAATTTATTTTTGAATTATTTTGTCGAAAAATAAAAGCAATCAAATTCCTCGATTATATTCTGTGTTTTCTTTTTTGAATTCAAGACAATCGTAATATTGTTGAGTTTCCACTGATTTCGTGTGTATTCTTGAGTTTTAAGAGAAATGTCTTTTTTCTCTATCGAGCATTTGGTATAACATAACATAAAAGTTCATCTTTTCATCATTTATTCTCATATGAAATCTCTTTTCTCTTGTCTTTTATTCGAATCAATTCCAATGATTTTTGAAATTCAGATATTTTGTGATCAAAATACAAATCCTTTCGTTTGAAATAACCTTTCTTTTGGATCCTCTCATAACTGTACTAAACTTCAATTCATTTGAAATATTATTCAACTTTTGTTTTTTGGATTACCTCTCCTTTTGGTTTTACCATGAATTCCAATCATAGAAGTAATGCCTGGATTTATACCAAGATTTCATTTCGTTAGACTCTTCAAAATCAAACTAATGAATACAAAAGCCATATGTAATGACCAGAAAGTCGATAAACCATGAAATTGGAATTCATAACTTTCCATTATTCCTACTTTAGCCTCAACCAAGCAATACCCTGTTGTTCTAGGTTAGAATGCTAACCTATTACCAGAGGAATTCTATTCTAGTAATATCTCAATTTATTTAATAGAAATCTCATTAAATATTTGTTTAAATCAAAATTATTTGTTTTGAAATACAAGAGAATTCTATTATTGATTTTGTTGTCAGATGAAAATTATGCTCATATTTACCTATTATTTTGTCTGGAATTCCCATAATTCCCGGAATTATACAAAATGAAAACCATATGTAAATTCAAATTAAGGAGATTTTCATTTAAGCTAATGATTAACATTTTTCAATAGTTGTTTGAATGACACAAACTCTCATTTAATTCTCTTCATTTTGAGACAATACACATAACCGTAGATACAGAGTTGCACAGCTTAAAACATAGTCAATGTTAGACTTCTCATGTACACTGTCATATTCATGTAGATAGTAACATATGATTCAAGGTAGAGAACAGAAACACATATTAACCATGTCCAATTTGTTGGCTATTTTATGTCACTGATTTCATGAATGAACAAATGAAGCTTAATGAATTTTGACATAAATATCAAGCTTATAAGTGCCTCCCTGATTCAAGGTTGTGCATCCCAAGCACATAACTGTTATGAATGAGAATCACAAACATTCAAATCATAACAAAAATTAAGTTCGTTTCTAATTTTGAGCCCTAACTCACTGACTCTACAAATGTTGTATAACTCTATAACTATAAGTCTATAACTTTAATACTTGACATTTATTAAGCCTTTTAGAAGTGATGAGAGAGAGAGAGAGAGAGAGAGAGAGAGAGAGAGAGAGAGAGAGAGAGAGAGAGAGAGAGACTTTTTTGGTCGATCGTTGACTGCGAACAGTTCGTAACTAATCGTATGGATAGTGAAAGAGAGAAATAATTGAAATCGATCTCCACATCCACTCAATGCATATCTCAGATGAGAGAATCGAATGTTTCAGCTCCGGTGCTGTCATTTTTTTCTGCCACTATCCTTAGTGGCTGTGCTGTCACCAATTCCTTAGTGCATAATAATAAGCGAAACTAATATTTAAGATGAATATAACAAAACCTCCCAAAAAGCCAATACATAAGTCTAACAGATATCGCAAAGTATTTCCCTCTTTCTCTATACTTATCTCTAATAACAGTTAAGTACTGATAAATAGCAGTAAAAGAATACATCAAAAGCCAAAACAAAACAACTTTTTTCTCGTTTCCGATTCAATTGATTTGCTTTTCCCCTCTTTTTCTAATCTTTTGTATTTTACTTCCATTTTTTCACGAACTGAGGTTTTACTCATTTTTTATGCTCTTTGTGTCATAATATTAATGAGAAGATTCACTCCGATTAAATGATGCCCAAGGGGTTAGAACTGGCGTCAAATCTATTTTGGCATCTAGTAAATTATTGTTAGGCTCTAGTTATGAATATAGCTTGCTCCTACTCTATCATAATTACTATTTCCGTCAAATTATTTTTTGTGCCTTTTTTAGGTTCAACTCTTTGTCGATAAGATATGAATGAAAAAAGTCATAAAATGAGACTTAAATTGGAGACAATTATCTCAATTTTGTGGCAATTTTTCGGAAGACCTTTGTTTTTATGCAAAGTTTTTTGTCTTTCATTAATTTTATTCTTTGCTCAGACTTATACATGACTTATATATAGTATATAATAAATACAATCATTTCTGCAAAGCCTATGCTTAGGAATATTTGAGACAAAAAGATATTAAGTCCTTCTAATGTAATATCCGTTTATTTGAAAATTGTGTCACAATTTTTAACCATTAAATTTCGATCCCATTTTGCAATACTTCGCCATTAAATTAATAGACAAATAATATGATACCTTCTCGAGAGCCGCCAAATACTTATCAAAAGATTATTTTTTCTAATGGTTAGAAGAAAAATGTTAAAAGAGTATATTTATAGAAAGAAAAAACATTTTATGTACTTGGAAAATCTCAGCTTATGATCAGAGATTTTCGATGAGAAAAATATCGGTTGATATTTGGCTGACTATCAGTTGGTTTTCAACTAATAATTATGTGAATCAACACAACAGTTGTGATGAAGAAAAATGAGGCGAAAATTTTTCAGTAATTTGTGTTTAAAAGCAATCAAACGTTGTTTTAACAAAAAGTATATATTTTTATGTCTCAACACAAAAGTCGATCGTTTTATTCGAGTCTAAAACCTATTTGAGTAGTGTTTAAGGCCTAAGCGTTGGCCAGTGCTCTGTCATAACTGTTCACATCTGTCCACTTCACACATGTATCGAAAGTAAATTCACGGCTCGTTTGTTACCGAAAATACAGTTAACTTCAACACTAAATACTAGTGTTGTGTTTATCAAAAGCCTTTCTCAACACACATTTAGGAGGACTGAGTGGAGAGACATAGAAAAGTACATAAAACTTGTCCTGGCCTTCAATTTTAGGAATATCCGCAGATAGCAAACCACTAATAAAATAAGGAATACATATAATACAATATACCCCGCGATGAGTGACGTAACCATTACTTCCAACTAAGGCTCCATTGGTTCGGAAGAAAAAACAAAATTACTTTTAGTTGGTTTCCATTGTTTTTTGGTATCCATTAAAGCATAAAATTCTGACAAATATTCTGATGACTATTGATTTGAAGCGAATAATAAGTTCCGAATAGTGAAACTCTATTTCTACTTTTTTTATATTCAGTGACATTCACTTTATTCACAGATAAATGTAATAAAAATAGAAAACCTTTTCTTTTAAATCCATTTTCTTAAGGCTATCATTTGAAGAGCAAAAACATTAGAAGTGAGTCATAAGATTACATATGCTTTTGGTTTTCCATTTAACACATATAACATATAATACATAAACTTGGAAAACAAAATTTTTTTATTTTATCCAAAATTATGTCTTATATTTGGAGAATCAAAGTCTGTTTGTATTAAAAACTTAAAAATCCAAATAAAACAGCAGAGAGAGAGAGAGGGAGAGAGAGAGAGAGAGAGAGAGAGAGAGAGAGAGAGAGAGAGAGAGAGAGCAACATAAATATTTATCCAAGACTATCCAGTATATTATTATTTATTTTGACTGACTCGACGACATTTGAAAGGCTTTCAAAGAAAAATATTTGATTTTCAGCACAAAAAAGCATTTGAAGTGTCGCTATATTTTCATTATCGTCACTATTATTGAGGACTCCGCCACTATTCGTCTCATTTGTATAACAATTTACAGTCAGAACACTATTTGTAGTAAAGTAGTGGAGTCTGACTCCGAAAAGAGTGGAAGTGAGCCCCTCGAGTGTGACCGGTCTTATGCCCTGTCAGTCAATTGGGTAACTCTCCCTCACACTGTCCCTCACAGTGAGTGCATAATATAGCTTATCATCGAAATTAGTGTTCGGCGAAGATATTTTACTATCGATGTATTGGTCGCTATTTTTATTAGTCAGTAGAGAAAAGTGAGTTCAGAGCCCACAGAAAATAACATAAATTTTTTCAGTCGTCTATAAAAAGCGCTGATTCACACTTAATAATAATATATGAGAAAATACATTAAATATATTTAGTGTATTTGGACCCCCATTAAAGCCCTCAGTCGGTTAGAGTAGAGCCCAATGGTATTGATTTGCATAACTCAATGTCTAATCAACTGAAATGTTATATTGAAATATGATTTCTCACAGAATTTCATCAAATATTTATGAATTGAATATTAAATTTTTGCTCTGAATATGATATGCGATAACTTTTCACAACATTTTTAATATTGAATTTTTTTAGATCTTTTGACAACTAATTCATTATTTATTTGTTAGATATGTATAACATTTTCTAACTTTAACTCCAACTTTATGTCTAAAATTGGATCTAAAGCTGAGCCCTAAAAGTTGTTTAATATTTTACAAGTTTAGTTTAGTTTAGCTAATAGTTCGTTGATTACTATTATTATCCTATCATTCATTTCATGACTTTTGTCTGACTATAAGTCGGTTTAAAAAAGATTTTTTTTTTCAATAAAATATTGGGTAAAAGCAATCGAATTGAGTTTTGTATCACATTTCAAAACATTTATTTCCCATAAAAGCTATAAATTAGAGTCAAAATCAATGATTGATTTTTTATTCGAAAAATTCTCCAAATGATCGAATAATCGACAAAAGAATGTTAAATAAAGATCGAGGAATCTTCGTGAACACCGCTTACATCGGGTCAGCACAACACTCAATATAGATGTTTGGCTAAAAATATTCGACAGATTAGCGCAGTAGAGAAATTATGACAATTTATATGGAATTTCTCAATTTTCTTTGCTAATACTAAGTGTATTGACCTGTGTTTACCCTTGGCAATCAATGTTCAAAATAATACATTCAAAACAATCCATTAATTTTGTTTTTCTCAGTTAAACTCATTGACTATCAGTTCATTAAATTGTTATTTCAAACAATAATCATAAACGAGTACAATTTAGAGTCCCTAAAATTGTGTGCATTAATAACAAATTATTCTTTTTGTATGTCTAAGGATTCCTCAACTTTTTATAGCTCACGAAAAGCCAAGAGCTTTGACTTTCAATAGAGTTGAGAAGAGGAGCGGAAAACTTAATAATCATTATATCTCTTCTTTGATATAATGTAAACAAAAAGAAAAATTAATTTCTTAATTAAAACCTTCAAAATATTTATTACTTATCTTTGTTTCGCACATAAAATGTTACACAACTTTCAAATGTATAGAATTTTTTTCGCAAAAAATGATCTTATCAAATACCTCGGCTTTTTTGAAGTTTAATCGCTCACAGAGTAATAAACAAACAAACGACGACCTTTTTCCTTTAGCCGTATGTTTGTCTCTTACAAATAATCAAAATTTGGTCTGGTTCCATTGCATGACTATATTCTTTCATTATAACTAGACCATCCACTTCAAATTATTCAACTAATTTCATTGGTTGATACCTTTAACAAAAGACTCAGAATCTATACAATTAGATATTAAGGAGTAAAGATGATAAAAAACGTTTTAAAATTTTAGTCTTGTACAATTCCCAGTTGTGGTAACATTTTCACCTAGAATCATATAACAAGAGGGAGACTTCACAATAAATCACAGAATAATCACAAATTCTTATATAATTGAGATGCACACATTTAATTTTGTCTTTGAGTAATAATTTCACTTTATTTGCTAGTTTTGAACAATTATATAATTTAATCTTTTGTTTTAAATTTTGAATGGGTATTATTTTTATAATTTGAAATTCTCAATAAAAAATTATAACAGAGAGAAATTTGTACCATTTTTTAGGATTTAATACCTAACAACAGAAAATCTGAAAACAAGTAATTTTTTAAAACATGCTCTAGGTGTTCCTCAAGTTCACTTTGGACTCAACTTGTAATAAAGTTTAAACTTATGTTTAGTTCAAATGTTAAACCTCACCTTCACTAAAATTGTATTTAAGACTCAGAGACATCAATATTCACCAGATTAGAGCCTTAACCACGTATGCCTTAGTCATACTGACGGCACACCATTTACTGCCACCAATTATTGTAAATTATGTGTTTATATTAAAAGTGTTTAACAATTAAATCTCCTGAATGTGAAATGTTTTGTGACTACAATAAAACCAATTATTATCTAAAGTTTAATGAAAAAGTATTTAAAATCTTTAAATTTAGACAAAGAGACCTAGTTTTTCACTACATTAACGAGAGTATATAGGTTTGTCGTTCGCGCACCCACCAATCCCCTAGCTTTCAAAAATTTTGAAAATGGTAAAATTCATTGTTGAAGATATTTAAAAAAATTCAAATCTGAAAGAGTAGAAAGTGATGCAATTGGAACTTGTCTATAGAGAAATGCTATGAAGAGGAATGAGATTAATTGGGTATAGGTTAATCAAAAATGGGCGTGAAACGACCATTTTTGATGGGGATTTCAATTGGGTGTTAATGTAGTGGGGATTTGAGTTTGATTTTAACTTGTTTAATATGCATAAGCTACATTTCGTTATATCTCTATTATATTTAAATAGTATAGAAAATTGACATCAATCCATGAATAGGGTGTGTTTTGTATGTTTGGTTGTTATGTAAACATTTTCAATAAACATTTTATTGCATTATATTACAATTCTGTCTATAAAGCAAACTAACTCACCAAACATCGAGCTATGAAAATTGAGCTAGTAATTACAAATTTAAAAGTGAAATATTGAAAAATGATTGCAAAATATAGCAGAGAAATAAATGATTTTAGTAAATGTTTGGGTGATTTTTGGTAACCAATATTGTGACTATTTTACTATTATAAATGATTATAAGTGGGTGCTCTAATTATATAATATCTAAACAATTGAACCAGATAATGTTCTAACACTCATTTCGCTAACTCATATTGATCAGTTAAGCTATCTATACAGTTGATGCTTGATTAATTCAGACCCTTTTTGTTAATAAACTTAGGATTAGGTCCTTTTGACAATTGGATTGTCACTTGATTTCATAGGTAATCCAATATTCTGTCATTTTATTCAATTATTCTTTTTTGTGGATCAATTTATAACTATTCGATTCAATTCTTTTTGTTGGATTAACTTAAATACTATTATGAATAATAAAGCTATCCATCAAATCCTCGTCGGGTTTATTGTTACCTACATTGAATTTCAAATACCTTGTTAACTTTGCCAGAGATTTCGAACACTCTTTGACAAAAAAGTAATAAAATTCAAATTTAATTAAAAGTTTGTCAAAATTTATTGACTTTTATTAATAACAAAACTATTTATCGCAAAAATATGTTTTTCTTTCAAATGTAATAAAACTTTTTATATTGAAATCAAAGTTTTTTTTCGTGGAGTAAAAGAAATAAATTTATTTCGAGATCAGAAATAACCCGAAAATCCATTTATTTTCATATCTAGAGATTTATTTACAAACTTTTTTCATATGAAATAAAAAGAATTATATTTATTTGAAGTCAAATCTGAACTCTTGATATCGATTTATATATATATATTTTATTCTTCATTGCGGCAGAGAACTTGAGTGAAAAAGTTATCCAGGTCTCTGATTGATATGAATTGCAACATAAAGTGATGCAAAATGAATAAATAAGTCACAAATTCGCTTTCATTTCCAATGAATATCAAATGAAGGAATATTTTTTTAACAGAATTTTTAGATTTTTTTTAATTTTCGTTTTTTTGATTCATTACTTCGAACCTAAATTTGGATCAAAACTGAAGTTCTGTTTACTTAAGCCGTCGCACAGAATATGGTTTGAGAATAAACTACTACTTTGAGAACAAAGAATATTCTCCCCCTTTGAGAATAAGTTATGTGTTGTGCCTCAGAGCCAAACTGGTCGCGCATTTTGAGCGCTATTACCAAAGCTATAATTTTTCATTTCTTAGGTATTTGTTTACTACTATTTGTATCCAAAATAACTATTTTTAGGATAAATATTGTTTGACTTCAGTGTCAACCATTCAAAGCGAACATCAATTTATTTGAATCGAATCAGTGATGGGCAGCCCTAACATATGAGGGGAAGTAATGCTATGGAAACCGTCTTAATTTTTCAGTGAAATTTTGCCCTAGAGCAATTGTTATTATGATCAAAAACGGTTATGGGTAGTGAGTGTCATATCTCTCAGATCTAGTATGAATGAAAATACTCTCTGGGGGTTAGAAAGTAACCAGACTCACATCGAATTACATAAATTATGGCAGACTTTCATTCCGTAATTCAGAGTTTTTCTATTAAACTGTCTCGACATAATTCTTTTAAACTACCGACCATGATCATATCTATATAGCCATTGTTCATCGCGTGTGGTATTTCACAACAGCCCTTCTGGTCATTCATAACACTGAATGGCAGTTTGTGTTCGTTTTGGAACTTTGAAGAGAAATTGATTTGTTTTGTATAGCAGTCAACCATCAAAAGCATCATTTGTTGTCATAATAGTTACCATCAAATTCATCCTTTCAGCACCTGAACTAAATTTTTTATAGACCCGGAGCTCAGCCAATATGCCAGTGAAAATCTATTGAATATTTGAGAGGAACCGGGAGTCAAATAGTTTGAAATAAAGTACAGATAAGGTTATATTCGGTGGTAATAGAGATGTAGTTCTTGTGTTGTATTGTTTTGCATAAGAGTTTTTGTAATAAAATTTAATGCTTTAGAGAATTGAGAGAAGAATAATACGCCCGGAATATAGTCTGCTGTTTAGATGCTTTGAGCACAAGTTAGGCCACTGTTGTCTGCGTATAGCCAGTAAACAACCGGTACCTCATTTACTGGAATTCTATTTTCACATATACTCGAGGGATTTTTGAGCTTCTCCTCTCCTCTCGCTCTTTCTCTACTTCTCCTATTCTGAGAGGCACTGACTTTGCACTGAATAATGATGTTCTCCACTTCTCCTCAATCATAATATTATAATACAAAAGACTATATGTTTTGTTTGGCATAATATTCATATCCAAAGCCATTACTATAATAACGAGACGACTGACGAGAATATAAGTCAATAATTTTTAGATTAGATCTGAGTTTGTATTCAAAATGTGAAACTTTTTTATAATAGAAAAGTCACAAAAGTTGCTCTCTTTTTGTTAAATACAAAACTATTCTTGGAGTTTTCAATTTTGTTTGCTTCAACACTGATCGCAACATTTTCTTTACATAAAAGCCTTGTTTGAAATCTCAACTTTCATTTCATTTAATCTTTTTCCAGAATCCTGAAAATATGACGAAAGAAAAAACATTGTAATAAAAAAGAATCTTTGAATTATTATAATAAATTTACTAAATTAGTTTTATTAGAAAGTCGTATGACCCGGTCTATAATTTAGCAAAAATAGAGTAATCGATGGAAAATAATTTTCCAATCGTTTCACTCAAACTAATTGGAGTACGAGTTCGGCCACAATAGACTTGTAATCGCTTTGATTGCATTGTTTTCGCTCTAATTAATTGCTTTTATAATTAGTTTCACAACACTTTTAAGTTGATTTCAGAGAAAGAAATTTGCATTAATTTAATGAATAGATTCTAATCGCAAAACAACTAAAATAGAGGCAAAAAATCGAGTTTTCACAGCATTTTGTGATACAATTGAATGAATTGAAGACAAAAAATAAGCTCAAAGAGTCTGTAAAAACATTCTTTAAATAAATTACTCAAATTATCTCACAATTAGATTTGTTTTGAATAAATTTGAGTTCTTCTGAACCATATGTACCATAATTACAAATCACTTTTTATCTTATACCTTCTCTCCAATAGATATCCCAAAAGACCCGAATCCCATATTATTTGGCAAACAATCTCAGTTCACTGTTAATGAGATGGTGAACCTCACCTGCACTTCGCCAATGTCTTTACCACCAGCTCATTTGTCGGCCTCAATCAATGGAAGTTCAATACTAACCGGCACCGATCATCGCTTTCAGCATCGGGTCTATCACGAGAAGTATGAAAACAATTTGAGTACGACTTCTATCAACATTCAATTCAATTCAAAATACTTGACATCAAAAGTGCCGTTTGAGTGCCAGTCCGTAATTATTCACAAACAGGACCGGAGTATTGAAATCAGTCTTTGGTCGCGACATAAGAATCCGCAACACATCCATAATAACGAAGAAAATTTATTTTTTATCGAAGGTAACACACTTTTGTCCATTTCCTGTCTTCTCGTCTAAAGTTTCAGTCAATTCATTCGGAAATTATTTATTATTTTAATTGGATTTTTACAACTGATATGAAAATTATCCAAAATTTTAATTTGCATTTATATTAGATTTGAAAACGAGATTTATTTTAATTTTATGCAATTTTGGTGTTTTACTATTCTATTGAAAGTCACACAAAATTATTGTCGTTTTGCAGTCAACTATTGATTTCAATTAATTTAATTCAATTTTTTTAATAATGTTTTTCAAGTTTTTCTATTGTTCTCAAGAGTTTAATCTATTTGTATGGACCAGAGATGAGCATGGTATAGTACTAGCCAATTATGCCAGTCGGAATAACTAGTTCTAATTCTCAATTATTCTATTTGGTGCACATCTCTGTATTTGTTGGAAGTTTTTGCATCCAATCATAAGTTAAGCAATAAATTGTTTGAATTGAATAATGGATTGTCTTTTATAGCACTGGAATTGCGCTAAAAAATAATTCTCTGACTATTGGATAATGAAATGAAAAGCTTGTGAACTATAAGTAATGTAAATTAGAGCCAAAACTTTACTTTTATGCTCAAATTGAATTCAATTTAGACAATCATTTTCGCCAACAAATAACTAATTCTTTTGTTTGCTTTTAAATCTAATTCGATATCGAACTCACAATTTATATAAACAACCCTTTCTTACGTTCCTCAGGGGAACGGTATCATTGAATAATTTCTGGGCAAACTCCCTGGTCATCACCGGGCAGAATGTTATTCTGGGCAATAAACTTATAACTTTCATTGTGAAAGAGATATCTATCAATGTTTTCTCAACTAATCATTTAATCCTAACTTAAAACTAAAGGCAAATACGAACCAAATTTTGAGATCGGGTTTGGAAAGGGATTCAAATCACTCACTCAACTGTGAATGGATTGGTTTTAATTCATTCATTGCTTTCGGTATTCAAACGATAAAATCTCATTAAGTGTTTGTCAAAATAGATTACAGACAGTAGTAATTCAGTGGTTGAAGACCAAGAGCTGACTTAATTTCGATGAAAACGGCTTACATTTCATAACATATAACGTAAATTCTGCTCATCTGTTCTGATATTAACATCAGTTTAGTTGAGAGGAATTCCAGTTATTTGACAGCCCTTTACATCCCTTTACTTCAAAATTATATTTTGTGAATATTTGCATAAAATGTTTTGAAAGCAACGAAAAAATTTATTTGAATTCATTGTGATCTTCACTTCTCATTAAAATATCGCTACAAATATTGTGTTTGAATTAAATTTTATTTTTGAGAATTTTATCTCATATTTCATTAGTTTTTTGCTTTGAAAGATCGGTTTTCATCTGAATATTAAGTGAATTTTATTCTAATATAAAATACCTCTCATTAAAAAATATTAAATTAAAAGCATTATATAACATTTCTTTTTTACTATTCTTGCTCTTTTCAAGAATAAATTAGTTCTTTATGAGACACTATAGAAGCTTATAAAAAGGAAACTGATCTAGTTAAATTTTATAAAAAAAAATTTGATATTTTCATTAGTTGAGATGCCTTGATCCTTCTACATTGTTTTTAAGTAGCTAGCTTCATTATTTGTGATCTTTGTGTCAATTTAAGTTTGTAAACTATAAAACCAAATCGATGTTGGCATTAATTATTCGACTCAATTAAAATGATTAATAGATTGTCTTAAGTCGAGTATCAAAAGAATTTTTCATCGTATGATCGGAAGTGTTTGTGGTCTCATATCCGGCTTTAGTCGACATAAATTTCTTTGGCTTTTGAAGAAAGTTATCAGATTTGAGACCAAAGTTATTATCGAAATATAATTCGGAGAGAATTTGCTTCAAAAAAGAGATGAACAGCAAAAAAGAGCTCTTATTATATAATGTATTCATAGAATAAATGAGAAAAGAATTTCCGTCGCTTTCATTCATTCATATTTGATATAATTTTATAGTCATTATCCTTAATGTATATTCCGGTACTTTTTATTTAAGACCAAATTTTTGCGCAATTTCTGGTACAGCACTCAAACACTATTTCATATATGACTATTTTATGTGCTCTTAATCATAATATCATATTATAATATTCTTGGTTTTTTCGACACATATTCTCTCTAAGAAATAATCTATTTTTCATTATTCTGCTGCAAATGAAAAATAAAATTTGAATAAAATGCAATTCATTCGAGAATAAGAATATTCAAAGACTTTTTCGAATGAATTTATCAGAATTGTAATCAATTGTCTGTTGACTCAAACCGTGCGATACTTTTTAAAATTATTTTTCAATTTATTACATTTGAGATTCATTTCTGAAATTCTTTAGAATTGTTGAGATTTTGCCGAAAACTATTTAATATAGAAATTGTTTCGTCACTTCAGATAGAGTTATAGGAGACAATCAAACGCCCGAAGACTCGTCGGAGCCCACAATCGATGGCCTGCAACAGACCTACCGCTCCACAGACATATTGAACATCACTTGTGTGTCGTCACGTTATAAACCAGTGCCAGAACTCAAGTGGTTTATTAACAAACAAGAAGTTGACCCCAGATTCTTAACGCACTTAAAGCCCATTTACACAGAGGACGGCTTCGGTGTTCAACACTTAGTACTGCAATACAGTCTTCAAAATCTAAGACCATTAAAAACATTTAAAACTAAGTTTACTGTGAGTTTAATGTGTGTGGAAAGCCTGACCCAAGTGCTTACCAGAGGCAGAGAAACTCTCGACCTGACCAGTGCTGTGGAACCCATTTCTGATAATACTGTCGGCGCCGGTAATCAAAGCAATTCTATATTTAAAATTCATATCTTTTACATTGAAATCAAATTCTTGTGTTCAGACATTTCAGAGAAAAGAATATTTGATTTTCTTCGACATAAAAATTTTATTCTTATTTTTTGCTCAAATTTTTCATATTTTATGAATTTTTGTTTTCTTTTGCGACAAAAATATAGCGAAAAGTTATTTAATTTTGAGTAATATTTAAGTCAAACACTATTTTCATATCTGATATGAAAACATATTCAGGAATTCATGAAATTCTCTTACATTTTATTTTCTTCGAAATTCAATATTAGTTTTCTTTTAGACATTAGTTTTTGTTAAGTCTATCAACACTTTTGTCATTCAATTAATTGTTTTCTTTTGTCTTATTCTTCAGTCAAGAGTTATATGGAAAACACTGCCATCAGCTCCAAGTTGTCGTCAAATACAGCATTTCAAACATTCCTTACGTTCTTCTCGTGTTATATAATGTTTAATAAGATTTTGAACTGACTTTTCATCCAAACATCTCATCAATAATTTTGCCAATAATTCGACTCTTATTAAGAGTAAGTCTTTCGAAAATTGTTTGTTATATAAACTCAAAATTCTTCACATTTTTCAGACTCTCAACAATTGAATTGAAAGACAAACTTCTCTATCGATTGAATCGTCGGAAGATTTTAATCAAAATAATAAGTGATTTGTAATTATAATAAAATGTTATTAAGTCGACAGAAGAGACAAAACTCAATACTTTTTATAAATTATTTCAATAATTATCACAAAATTGTTTAATAAAATGCATAAATAAATGGCAACAAAAATATTGTGTAAAGAAAGCCTTTCATCAAAACAAATGTAATTATAATAATCACCAAATATTTAAACAATTGTTTTAAATATCGATTATATAAAGTGAATGACAAATATTGTAAATAAATTTACCGAATAAATCATTTAATGCCTTCAATCAAATCATTTATTTAAAGAATATTGCAGCAGATTAAATAGAAATATTAACTTGGTCACTACAGACTGATAAACGGTCAAACGGGGCGATTTTATTTAAATCTTGATTAAAAAATAGAATAAATTTACCAAAAAAAGTATTTTAATTGCAAGCTTAATAACTAAATTGAATTTTTAAAAGTATTTCTTGGTCTAATTTTGGGAGTAAGATAAAATTTTTAAGCAAGATGTATTTAGACCCTTTTCATTTTCAAGCCTTTAAAAAGATGGTATATTGTGTTTTTCCTAATTTAGATTTTATATTTTCTGATTAAAAATTCAACTGAAACAGATCAGAATATTAAGCAACTAATTCATTAGGTAAAATAAAATAAAAATATCACAGTTTTATCAACTCAATTATCTTTTTTGACCGCCTATCTCAAGGTAGAATAAGTTTAGATTATCTTGAATGTAAATCGTGAAATTTAACCAATCTATAATATCTTTACAAATTAAGGATCTCTGATCATATTTTATAAATTTGTTATGTTTTGGATGTATTTGACTCGTGCAAAGACCAAGTGACTGACCATGTTTATACTGACCATATTTTCGGCTCTTAAATTTACACGACTATAAATAAAAACTCCGACATTTTTTTTAATGTAAAAGCAAGATTGTGGTTTGTTGATTATATTTTGACAAATTTTATGACAGAAAAGTGTGACATCTGACCACCCGGTCATTAAAACTTACTAAAACCCCCCATCAACACTCGGGTCAAGTTCCTGAAGACCAGTTAACATTTTAATTTGTTTTATTGATCAAAATGGTTAAAGAGAGTTGTAATGAATCTATTGATATCATATTTATTAATAAAAATTAATTAATTAAGTTGTTATTTAAATCAGAAAACGCCCCGTTTGACCTTTATCAGTGTGTATTTGAGGATTCATTAATAGGCAGAATTATCCACAATAAATATTGGACAAGCAAGTCGATTATATCGGAGTAATATTGTTAAGGTTATTAATAATTACAAAGGAAAATGGCAGTTCCGTGGGACATATACTCTTGGATATTTAAATCGAGTAATGTAATAGAGATACATTACATTAGGTTTACGGAAGTTACACTTATTGGCAAAAATGGCTATAAGATAGTCGAAAAAACACAAAGAGACGTAAGGTCAAAATGCGAGGGGAGGGGGGGGGGTATACTTGTAATGTTAAATTTTTCAAAATTTTCGACTCTAGGGGGTAAGACCCAAACCCCCCCCCCTTGGGCATCCCTGGTTAAAAGCAAGTGGATATAAGCAAAACATATTTTTAGACAAATGGTTTGGAAAAGCAGTAGTTTTGCATAATGTATAAGACCTTCGATATAAGCAAATTAGTCAAAGTGTGATGAATGGCCAACAAATTGCTCATTAAAGTGGATTCCAGTTACCAATAATTAAATTGATTAAATAGTCTACTAAATGACCAAAATCAATTATAATTGTTTATTATGAAAAAAGTATATTTTACTGTGGAATATATCGTGCAACACAATATCATGTTATTATATGTTGCTAACAAGCAAAAATAAATGTAGACAAATGATTCTCATAGCACTTTCTAGTACTTTCCATTAAACCTGATGAACTGTATTTTGTTTTTGAAATCTATTATAAAATTATCTGTTCAGGACACAATTTTTCAAGTCCTGAAATGGCAGTGATTTATGTCTATGTCCTGTGTTTTGGGCCATAAATCATCAGAATTTGTAAATTAATTGATTCAATCGTTTAATCGATTAAATAATTATCTCTTAAAGCAATTAATTGTTTGAATATAGACTTCAATTAATTCACAAATTGTTTGTCAATAAAAATGAGACATTAAAACAAATATTTTCAAAAACAAGTTTAAAATGATTCATAAAAAGAGACTAAATAATTGTTGCAAAAAAATTCTCCAATTCTTTGAGATCTTCATCTGTTTTTAAAAAAGTAGGCAAAAAATTGTCGTAAAGGTATTCAACTATTTGTTTGTAAGTCTTGTTTTGAAAGTCAGGAACTGTTGACTGAATTATTCGCCAGTTTTTCATCAAATTAAACGAAATAATGTTTGAAACCTTTTCTTAAATGAAAGCCCAATCGATATCCCATTCGTTATCGAAATCATATTTAAATAAACATTTTTAAACACATTTAAATCAGTTTCGATGAATCACTTTTAGATCAGTTATCTTCAAATTTGTAATTTTTCACCTTAAACATTTTAACGAATGACCACGAAAATGACTTTGTGGTCGATTCACTTTTGAGAAATCTTTGGTTTTAGAGAAGGGAAGGGATTTATTAGTGTATATGTGTTGAGTCAAATCACTTGTGTTTAAAATAATTTTCATTGCACTCAGTATGTGCTTATTTTCTTCTGAACTCCAACTTCCCTTATTATATAACTGACCATCATCATTATAAGTTTCTTCAATTTCCTTCTGAGTGGAACCTGGATGACAGTTTACTTTTTCTACAATTTGAGTCCACTTCCTTTTGTAAACTGAATGCAATAATTTAATTCATAGAATCCCATTGTTCCTAAGTGGATGACTAAAAATGATTAATGTAATTTATTGACTTAGCTAGTTTCTTGAATAAACTTAAGATTTTTCATTCAAACTTACCATTACTTTCATTGTAAACAAACAAGGCCTTAAAATTTGATATAATAGGGCGACTGAAAATTAATTTCGCTAGGAGATTTTGAATAGCTCAATAACTACCCAAGATATTTCATTTCTGTAAAAAGCATAATATGAAAGACCGATATCGGGAAAATTTTCCAGCATGGTCACTAATAAAATAGTTACTCAAAATTTATGAGAAAATGGGAGGTTTGCAAAGGTCATAGCTACAAACAAGACCAAGGATGATATGAAAAATTTAAAAAATATTTTTGAAAGATGAAAGGTTGTTCTTTCATATGATCATAAAATCATAAAAATCTGATCAGAAATACTATCAGGATAATTAAATGAAAATCATCATTTTACTAATATTGAGCCAAATAATAAAATCTTCAATAAGTTTTGTCAAAGGGTTTGATAATATTTTCACATTTCTATCAAAACCTCTGACAAAACTTATTGAAGAATTTTATTATTTGGCTCAAGATTAGTAAAATGATGATTTTCATTTAATTATCCTGGTAGTATTTCTGATCAGATTTTTATGATTTTAGTGTATTATGAAAGAACAACCTTTCATCTTTCAAAAATATTTTTTAAATTTTTCATATCATCCTTGGTCTAGTTTGTAGTTATGACCTTTGCAAACCTCCCATTTTCTCATAAATTTTAACTATTTTATTAGTGACCATGCTAAAAAATTTTCCCGATATTGGTCTTTCATATGCTTTTTACAGAATTGAAATATCTTGAGTAATATTTGCGCTATTCAAAATCTCCGAGCGAAATTAATTTTCGGCCGCCCTATTACTTGTAATTAGAAGAGATAAAAGAATTTGATTTAAAGTGCAATTAATTCCTAATTTTATTCAATTTATTACTTAATTCAGTGATTGGTTTGTGTTTTAAGTATTGAACTCTTCGTTGACTTTTGGCTAAAATTCTTTAAGCGATTAATTAACTGAAAGTCATTAGTTTTGTCGAATCTGTTGATTACTATTTTAATTAATTATTATTATTAAGAAAATTAAATAAGTGAAGAGCTTTAAAAATTAGTATTCGATTACAAGTTGTAATTTACAACAAATATGTTTTCATTCAAATTGAATTACTTTTTATTACTTATTGATTGGATTTTAGAAAAATTAGTCACTTTTTATTCAAATATTCAATTGAACGCAACATTCGGTTAATAAACGTTTTACTGATAAGACATCACTTTTTAAACATGAATTATAAGACAATAATTATTATTGTATTGATTGCGACAACAATTCAAGCATATCGTCCGCAAGAA
>JAQGCS010000457.1:0-22738 GCA_034702105.1 Fuscozetes fuscipes
GTCTCAGACTTAAAAAGAAATAGTGTCTTGTGATTGAGTGAGAGAGAGAGAGAGTGATTGAGAGAGAGAGAGAGAGAGAGAGAGAGAGAGAGAGAGAGAGAGAGAGAGAGAGAGAGGAGAGCTGTTTGGCTACACTTCTTGTGCTGCATTAGAGCTCAACTCTTGTACATCATATTCTGATTATCAGAGGGAAGGTCACTTTGAGAGCCAGAGTCGTCCTTCAGTGCCAACTGCGTTAGTGATATACACTCTCATAGCTCTAACTGCAAGTGTATTATCTTTTGGATTGATTGGAGTCAACAAACAAAAAGTTTTTATATATAATACGCCTCTGTTTTAGTCTGTTTTATTACAGCGTCACTCCAACCATGATATGAGTGGATATGAGTGCTGTGAATATCATATTTTATTTGATTTTTTTGATGCACTGCTTAGTGAAGGAATTCAGGAGCTCTACAGCTATTAAATGCGAGCAACACTTGCAATGCTATGCTGTGCGAACTCATTGCTATGCTATGCCTTTATCTTCGGATGAGATATGTTTCTATGGGAGCGATCCGGGCAAATGTTGAACTGTTGCTCGGAGGGGCACTCATACACCAATTGAGTGGCTCTCTAAAAGTGCACAGATGATGAGGTTCCCCACCGATACCACTATAGCCAAATGGGACTCGAATAGTATGTTTGTGCCAATCGACTCGAATGAGCGAAACGAGATTCGAATTGCATTGAATTGCTTTGGAGCGCCTGCTCTGTGCCTGTGCTCTGTTTCCATCTTATAGATTGCATTATCACATCCAACACATCCATACCATAAGTACTTTTATTGACTATTATTTACATTAGTTGTGAGAGTCATTGTGTGGGTCTTATCATTATCAGAGCGACTCATTCGGATGTCCTCTTTAGGTGGACTACTCTTAGCAATCATTGCTTTTGGTTGTATTCTCTTATGATTACAGTTGCGACACATCACTCTGTGCTCTTAGTGTTGGGCGTATATCCAGTTTGTATTCATGAATATAAGCCTCGCTTTCTTTCATCTGAAGAGAGTTTAATTTTTTTGTTGTCTTGAAAGCCGTCATATCCTTTACATCTGATGACCTCAATCGATGTGCACTGAATCACCTGAGGAGTAATCCTAATATGAAAGGGAATAAAGCGCACATTTAGGTGATGCCTACACTTCCACCTCCCGAACCATTTTTGCATAATAATAATGATAGCAATTTAAGTGTTTAATGATTTTCATGATTTCACTGTCGGCTCATTGTTTTAGTTGACAAACAAGGATTGAATTGAGTCTTGAAGTCACTGTTTTGTGTTCTCAGTTGCACTCAATTTGGGACAACTAATACTGGCTCTGCCTTTTGGGCCCAACATTTCAATAATGCTCTTCATCTGAGTCATTAACCTACTTTTCCTTAACCACTTGAATATACTCTTTGATAGCTATGAATTTCAATTTCTTCTTCTTCTTCTTTAATTAATTTCGTATTCATTTATGTCTGTCTATTGACAATTGCTTTTATCGAATCCAATAGTTGTTCGTATCTATCATTGTTTGTATTTAAATCTTTTGTTTTTAACGAATAAAGAGTCGAACAATTTCTTAATCTATTAATTAATGTGAGATGTATTAGAGATGTGTACAAAAGTGGTGATCCCTCTATTAAAAGGAAGGTATACCATATTTGCGTGGAGTGTTTTGCAAGTGTTTTCCTATTTTGCTTTTTATGTCTGATTAGTAATAAGTTGTGAGTCAATTGAGTCAGTGTTTGATTGCATCGTTTAGTCGAATGCATATTTCATTTTACACAAAAAACATCTTTGAATGCAATGACTTAACCGAAATGCTCGACACAATGATAGAGCGAAACAGGCTTTGAGGCAATTCAGTGCACATCTATTGCTTTGATGTATGCCTTAGTGTTTGCAGAGAAAAACTGTTGGCTTTTAGAATATTCATCAAAAGTATTTTATGTGCAAATTCACGATCTCTTTGGCTCTTTCTCTTTCTGTGAGCGTATGTAAGCACCAGTACCACCTCTACCACCACCGCCATAGAGAGCACATAGTGAGCAGATGCATGTCAGGAATTCAACAGGCAATACAGCATAAACTAGTGCTAGTACACTGCCAGAGTTGCTCCAAGCCACTGAAGAGCAAATAACATAACATCCCGTCCCCAACAGCTTTATGTGTAGGATGCGGAGAGTGCACATATATATATACTCATGTATATATATAGCATATAAGATTCCATCCCGTTTCCCTTCAATTTTCATTGTCTGACAGGTTAGGGATAGTAGGGATCGCAGGGATAGTCTTTTCTCAATACTACCCTTAATGCTGTATCTGTTGGACTAAGACTTGTAAAATGAGTGCCGTTTCCCACCTGCTCTACACTGCTCTACACTGTTCTCCTTCACTTACCTTACCTTTACTTTACTACAACTGAACCCATATTATTGTCATTTAATCAAAGCTTCAAAACAATTATATTTTTATCGCAGTTATTACTATTATTTATCAAAACGGTCTTTGATTGAGTCATATAATCGAATTGATTGAGTCCTACAGTATTCTATAAGTTACTCGAATATAACTTATTTAGAACCGATTTATATTGATTACGGTTACAGTTAAACAATGCCTTCAATAATAAAAGCACTGCATATCTATTATATTGGGAACAATCGACAGTTCGACTCCACACACGACCGACGACTCAAAAGTTTTTTGCCATCAGTTAAATATAAGTGAAGTCATCTCAAAGTCTACTATAATTTAAAACCGATTTTAAAGAATTCATTACTCGAAGAGATAATAATTTTTATGTAAAAATGACGGATCTATGAGTTGGAGATTCCAGTTTTGAAGTGACAAACGACGAAAAATAGCGCACAAATCATAGATTTATACTTTAATAGACTATCGGAGATAATGAACTTATGTTAAGTGCTCTTATTGTTACGCATGCCTTGCAATCCATAATCAGAATAAGTTTTTCTCAAATTAATTCTTGGCTCTTTTATGACAATTCATTTGTTAGTGATTTTCTTGAGTAAAGTTTTATTTTTGCGAATATATTTGGCGACTAAGAGTACACTACAGTGAAGAGCATTGAAGAGCAATGTTTTCTAATTATTTATAATTTGATAACTTCTGTACGCCTTTTAGTTTTAATGAGTATTTTGCCCGGAAATGAAATGTCGTGTTATTTATGAGATTTGCTCGGATGAGAGACTTAACTGATTCTCTATCATCTGAATAAATTTGCTGAATATTTAATGTGTGTTTCATTGTTTGGAAAATTACTCTGAATTATACGAATACTATTTAAATCAGGTTTTGACTATCGATCGAACACTTTATAGAATTTCTATGAATTTAAATCTTCCCTATTCTTAGGATTTTCTATTTTCTTGTTTACATTAATCCATTGTTTGGGCTTAAACTTGGTTATTAATGGAATTATTTTGAAGAATAGTTCTTTGCCGATATTATAGAGCGATTGATTTGCTTTTGGTTAGTTTGCCATGGATTAACGATCATTGAGTAGACAAGAGCATTGTTTTGAACTTGTGCTTGATTGTGGAGAAGACATCCTCCAAGTTGGTGGAGATAATGATATTTTCAAATAATTGGTATTCATGTGAAAAGTTGTCAGAGCAGTGGTTAATGCGTGTGTGCAGTGCATTGCGATGTGAGTGGTATTGCTATCATGCGATGCACTGTTGTCTGACTGAGTGTTTGATTGCTGTAGAGTTGTGTAGAGTTTGTGAGATCACGGAATTGTGAAATTTGGACTTTTTTACGAGTTTTACATAATGACACAGGTCTAATAGGACTGACAGTCTTATAGTCTAATAGTTTTAATAGTGGGTGATATGATATGATGAAATTCAAATCATGCTCTTATGGTGAGGGTATGCTCGCTCTTTGCCTGCTTTCATGGATCCGTTCCTCCCTTCGGGCGTTTCACTGGTTGGATGCTCGCTATGATTTCTGGAGAGCCTCAAAAGACAATAAAGAAGTGCTTCTTTAGTGCTTGATTTTGGGTGTTTGCCCTCTGATCCGTCTCGCTTGGGATGTCCTGCGTGTATTGTGCTGCTAGGGATTGCAGATCTGCTTCCAGCAAATGCACTAAATGTGTTTTCCTGCTTTGGCTCACATGTTATGGCACTCATCATATAAAGAGATATATACTGTTCTCATCATATCCACAGCCTGTGCGTCACGTAATGCTCCCAAATAGAGTCTATCCATAGGTTTGAGAGTGTGGTAATGACTTGAGATTGTAGTGCTTTCTTCCTGCGTATGTTCACTCAGGTGTTCCAAAGTCATCCCTTTTTTCGCCTTAAGCAATTCCAACCACAGCCCAATCCCTACAGACTTGACTGTACTCTCACTCACCACTGGATGTGATGGCACAGCACAACAGAGACAAACACAACTCTAATGTAGCAGAGAATGTTCTGCACAGCATATTTTAGAACTGTTCATAGCAGAGCAAATATGAGGCCCAATCCACAGTGAGAGGGGAATGGGATGTTTTGCTCTAAGATTTGCCGTACGATTGTTAAGATACGAGTGAAGAAAAGCTATACCAACTTATACCGAATTTTCTCTTAGAGACAGTTCTATTATTTATGGGTGTCTACAGGTTGTTGTGCTCGTTCTGCTCCCTGTGCTCGTTGTGTTGTTGTTCTGCTCTTTCTTTCCATACCATCGAAGAGTATCATATCATTTGACTACACATTCAAAACAAATTCCATTTATAACAGACTTTATAAACATTTTGTGTTTCATTTGTTTGATTCAACTCTTCATTTGTTTATCATTCAAACCAAAGGTAAGAATTTTTGTCATATTTGTTGTCTGCAATCAGATAAAAGTGTTTTGCGTTTTGCTAGAAATTAATTCCTGTTATAAAGTGTTGAGTTTTGTACAGAATTTGTTCATTTGGTATATATATTGTGGATATTGTCGAGTAATGCAATATAATTAAAACCTTGAGATTTTCCACAAACCGATAGAGTAGTGAAAAACAAAGACTACATTTGTGGTGACTTATAGACAATATGACAATACGGTTGACTCTCTTATTCTCAACAATTCAAGTAATTTAATGGCAGAGGATTTGCGGCTCTAATTATACAAAAGAGAATTATTTTGATCACATTTTTTGTCGATGTCTTGATTGCAAACTCATTGTATTGATGTATATGTGATAGTGATGTTGCTGTCCATTTGCCAAATCATTTGGCTTCCATGCGTGACTCACCTGCACATCAACAGACAAACATTAAAGCACAGGCAATGCTGTTATACCTGGTACCATATCAACCAAAACCAGCCAAGCTTCGCTCATCATCATCATCGCTCAAATGATGCATTTTTTGTGCTATTCTGCCATCAATGCTATTATTCAGTGCTCGCAACTAATATTGGGTTTAGTTTGGTATTAAAGTTGGAGCCAAAGTTACTGCTCTTTTCATATTCCAATACAATGGTTAAGATCTTGTATTCACTTCATTGACGGACGAGTACTGAGGGCTTAACATTTGAATCATTGCATTTTAGACATTATTTTTGAAATAAAGCAATTTTTAGGCATTTCTTGTATCGCTTGAGTTGAGGCTTAATATTATTTTTTTAGGGAAAAGATCTCACAATCAAAGAACCAAATGATTGTCAAAACGACATAAAAATAATTTTTATGAGAATTAAGTTGTGTTTTATGTGAATTCAAAACAGGAGAACACGTATCGAAACGAGAATCTTTGTGTTGAGCTGTGCTGTGCTGTTCTCTGCTCTGCTGTAGTGAATGGCATACAATGTTTGCCACATTCGCTAAACATTGAATTCAAATAACAGCATAACTGATATAACGATATATGAATACAAAATGACTCTGTTATTCATCAATTTTACATCAGTTGTTGTATTATTTTATAGGTCAGACACTAAATCCATTGTGTGATAGAGTGTATTATGTGAGGCATCACATCATTGGCGCAGTCAATATGGCAAAGATGTTTCATTTAGTGTTAGTGCTGTTCGTCTTTTAATTTTTTGTCTTTTATTTCATTGTATGCGTGCGTGCGGTCAATGAGAGACAGAGAATGCATTCATTGCGAGCGATAAGTCGGGCGCACCCAAACCCATATCAGGTTATTAATGACGTTTTATTCTGGATGTTGCAGATCAATGTCGCTAAGAAACCCAAGTTATCATTTCAAACAAATGCTATCTTAGCCTATCCCTAGCCTATCACGCATTGCTTTCCTGTTCCAATAAATGCTTCCTGTAATAAGTGACAGATTTACTCAGTCTTTCAGAGTTGTGTTTTTCGTCCGTAAGAGTTGTAGTGAACTCTCGGCTTAAATATTTCTCTTACTTCTCATCGAATTTTTAATACAAAAGAAACTCATTTTTCTACACTTTTCTCTATTATACTTATGTTTGAGAGAAAGTCATATCGAATACAAATGAAATATTTATCCTCCAAATAGTTATCATTAAAGTTCGTTAAAGAGCTTTGAGTGAGAAGTTTGACTAAATATGAAAGCCCTCCAGCTTTGTGCTAAACATAGCAAAAAGCAGTTAAGGACAGGTAGAGGCGCAGCTCTTCTCTTGTTGTCCATTTTTATCTCCATCAGTAAACTCTATTCTTGTCATTTTGGGAACGCTTTGAATGAAACTCACTTAGGGAGAGAAGGGGAGAGTAAGAGACTTACTGCTAGAGAGAGAGAGAGAGAGAGAGAGCCATTCTGTGAGGTGTAGTCTGGCCATTGCCATCGCAACCACAAAGTTTTGCTTTTGTCGTTTCAGTAATGATTGGTAAGAGAGTTGGTCTAAGATTGATGTAATTGCATTGGAGTCACTTGAATCAAGCGCCGAACCCCAACTGCTCTCTACCCCTATCCTATCCATTATGGCTATGCGTTGGCATATTTCTCACTTGTATTGTCAAGTCATCCGAGTCTATTGCCAGCCCTCTGCAGCATTGATCGGTTGTAATGCACTCGCAGGTGATGCGGCCCGACATCAAACAGCCTCCACCCAATTGTTTCTATGTGTGTACAACGTGTAGTCATAGTTACCATTTCTATCGCATTTTTCTCTTTATTGCTATCAAAGCGCTCAGAATATTCATAGCTTTGATAGCACTGATAGCAGAGCTCACCCAATGACGACCTAACTTCAGGTGTTTTGATGTTGTGTTCCCGTGAATCCATAGTGACTGTACTGATCCACAGCTACGCTCAGTATAGCGATCGTTGTGATCGTCTCCTTTTTTAGTCACTCTTTGCCTCAAATATTGCTCTCAATTCCTCTCTTTTTTGTTCTCTTATTCAACGATAAAAATAATAATTTTTTCGAAAATTCAATTCATTTTAATTATTCAAATGATTGAAATAATAAAAAAAAGTCAAGTATTTAATAAGTAACTAATGAAAATCATCTAGCCAAGTCAATTAATGTGAGTAAATTGATGATTATTTTACTGGTTAACTAACATACTGAGCACTCAATTGATTGAAGAGTACTTATATTTGAAAAGATAAGCAATGGTTGAGAGTGTGTTTGACTTTTTTTTAAATTTTGGTCTATTTGTTAGTAATATTATTGTCAAAAGTTTTTAGTCTCTGTCATAATGATAGCGGTGTTACTGATGTTATGGGTATCGCTATTACTGTTGGCTTTTATTACAGCACAGACTTAGTTGTCATAGAATATAATATTATTGCATTTATTTACGCTGATTCAGGTGCATAATCACGAATATCCGGGATATCTGTATAGGAAGATAGGAGGCTGTATGTGGTGTGTATATGCTGTGTGCTGGCAGTACTGCAAATGTTTAGTAAAGCATTTCCCTTCAAACTCTACATCACATCATTAAAAAGTTTTTTGTTTGACTTCTTTGGGATTCGATGTCGAGATTCAGTCCTATCATTATATAAGTAGTGATTTTGTGGCCACAGTATGTCTGCACTTTGCACTACCACTTACTCACAGTCGTACACTTCTCTCACTCTTCCATAAAAATTATTCTAAACGGACAGCCTTTCACTGTTTAACTGCTTTTCATGTAATCTCACACTGATTTCAAATGAACTGAGTCTTAGATTTCATATCAGTCTCGACTCTGAGGTTTACTTAAGCGCCGTTCCTTTGCGTTTCGTCGCCGAAGCACTTGTAGTAGTCATCCATTTCTATCAAAATTTATATAACTTTTTATTAGTTATATTTCATATTAGACCTCAAATATGTGTTTATCTCAAATGCTTTAATTGTTTTGATATTTGAAATATGTTGGGATGTAATAATCGATACGACGCCTCAAATGAATCAAATTGTATTCCCAATCAATTTCAACGATACCTTCACCGGTCATATCATTAAGTCCTCAAACTCTCTAATCTTATTTCAGTGTTCTCTCCGTTTCGTTGTTTAGCATTCACTTACATTTCCATAGTTTCCAATGTTTTGATAAAAAAAATGTTCAACTTTTTCTTGGTTTACTTGTAATCATCTTTTTATCATGACCAATTATTAAACTCAATCTGAATCTCCAAACAAATAATTTTCCAAAATATTATTTCAATTCATTTTGAATAAAATTGAGCCTTAATTTAATGAATGATGAGTTGGAGATGTGTTGGCATTTGTTTGCGATAATAACTTTAGACAAAACGAGGATCACATCCGAGCAAATGTAATCTAAGTGATGGTATGAGTACTTATATACTGCTAACTGTGCTATCACTGTTTGTAGTGCATTAATGGCAAGATTACATTTCAGAGAAACTTAGATACAAACCTATTCTATTAGAAAGTAGTCGAATATAAGTTGAGTGGAATTTTCTTAGGACTGGTTACCAAAGGTTTTTGCGATGCGTTCGTCTCCTTCAGCCGATTCGTTAAGAGTCTGGTGTGAGTGGGGTTTGAGTGCGCGTGCGATCCATTGCCTCCATTTGGCGACAAATCGTTGCAGAACAACAACTCCAACTCTAAGTATCAACGGCTGGCATACAGTCTGAATAGATTGCAATAGAGGCACAGGCAGATGCACTGGTATGTAATAGTGTGTGTGCACTACTTCTCGTGCCGTATCTTTGATTACTGAGAATGCAGTGCCTCTGCGAACAATCTGTTGGCCTTCAATGCTTTGTGGCTTTTATTCGATATATATATTCATATTGTGTGTCAATATTGCATACACTCTAAAGATCTCACATTTTATTGAAGTCTTAGTTTTGCTGTACTTTAATAACATTTGATAACTGCAAACATGCGATGAATTTTCTTAAGACTATATAATTTCTTTTCACTCCTCATATCAAAGCATTTGATTGAATTCAGGAAAAGTTTGGTTTTGAGTTTTGATCCTTCCTTTACGTTAAGTTTGGTATCAGATAATTAAATATCTTAAGGCTTATGAAGGTTTTCATTATCGAAACTTTTCTGAAAGTCATCAGATTCTGAGTTTTGTTCGCATAAAAAATCACTTGAATTCAGATTTGAGATGAAATTCATTTTTACGGATGTGTTAAGAAATTAATACCAAATATTATTTCTTTTGATGATTTAATATCGGGTTTCGCGTAAGGAAAACTAAAATCACTGATGTCTGTCCATATGGAACAGGCATTGGTGTTGAATATCATCCGATTGCTTAAGCATTAGATCTATAAAAACAATATTTTGTTGGTTTAAAAATTAACATCATATTCAAAATTAAAGATTAATGGTTTGAATGCATCACTTATTTTACTAATTTGAAGAGAATGTCTCCCACTTCCAAATGATAGTTATTTAAATTGTCAATGTAATGATTGTCGATTGATTACCCATTTTTCAGACCTATCACACGATTGTCTTCTTCCTCATTGAATTGTTTCTAAAAATATTCGTCCAATTCATTGATTCAAATATTATTGTATCGAAAAAAGGTCTCAATTTATAAATAATTTCTCTTTTAAAACCTAAAAATTATTTCTCGATTCAAATATATTTGTCTTTATTTATATCTACTCTTAAATTAAGGACTTATTCTCGAGAAAAGATTTAATGCGAGAAAAAGTTAACAAAAAAGTTGTTTTGGAGAATATATTTTGGTATCATTTGATTCATTGGTTGACTTACACTGAAATCAATTCAAACAATAATTCGATTCTATTATAAAGTTTCATAAAAAATGCGAATAAAATAATAACATTTGTGATGCACACAATTTAATGGTCTGACAATAATGATAACAAGTTTATTGAGAAGAATCGATGAGTTATTCAGTGATGTTGATTATCGGTGTGACGCCAATGATGGCGGTGCCAACTGATCCAAACTGTTTGAGTAAATAATGGCTTGAATTAGAGCATAAGACGATTCATTTTCATCCACTATTACCGGTAATGCTAATCAAGTATTGGCTCATCGATGGCTTTGTATGATGTGAGGCAGTACTGGTGTGTGTTTGTGCAAAGCAATGGTTAGCTATTTTATAGGTTACGCATCATTGAGTGATCTCATTCTCAACTTTGTATATGAGTTAGGCTTTTGAAGCTTTTCTCTTGATCTCAATTTTTTCATATCTCTTTCAATAAAATTCAAACTTTAGGTTCAATGAGCGACACAAACGACAATCCAAACAACACTAACACTGAGTCCGTTCGCAACAGAAAGACAAGTAAAACGACAGTAAATAAAAAGTCGTTTGCATTAAACAAATGTGAGACACATTTAGAAGAAGAAGAAATGCAACGAACTGACTGTGATATACAACGGGACCAACAACTATGTGGGACAACCACTGCTAATACCACTACCACTGCTTCACTTACTAATGATGATGATCAGACAAAACGCAAATCACTCGATTCCATCGCTTCTGATAATACAACGACTGATGATTACAACAATAATCAAACCAATGCAGAAGATATGCAGCGCAAGGATGATGAGCACAGCCATCACTCCTCTAATGATGACATCGGTTCGCAATCAGATTCTCAGAGTTGTCAGCAAAGAGTTCAAAATAATAAAAACTTAGTTAACAACGAAACTAAACTAAAGGATGGCTTCTCTCTGGACCAGAACTCAAGCCTTAAAGAGACGGTTGACAAAAAAGTTAAGGTATTCACTGACCTCTCTCTCTCTCTCTCTCTCTCTCTCTCTCTCTCTCTCTCTCTCTCTCTCTCTCCCCTTTCTTATCAATCAAATCAAACTTCACTTAAATTATTCATCAATTCTTAAAACTTTAAATACCTTTTGATTCCTTCAATACTTGTTTTGCTAAAAACTTTTCTCAATTTTTAAAAATAATTTTATAGGAAGAGAGTGTTGTCCGCACCGATGAATACAAATGTCCCGTCTGTGATCTCAAATTGGACTCTCAGCATACATTCACAATACACATTCGACAGCACAACCCTTCAGATCATTCTCATACCTGCAGACTATGTGGTAAAACATTGAGTTCTGCCAGTAGTCTGGACAGACATATGCTCATACATTCGGGCGAGAGGTGAACCCAATCTCAAATCTTCATAAAATTTATATGGTGATTTACTTTCAGACCATTCAAGTGTCGTATATGTAGTATGGCTTTCACTACAAATGGCAACATGCACAGACATATGAGGACACACGGCATGGAAAACAACAACAACGACGAGACCACTGATTCTCATAGCAGTCATTCCAATAAATTAATTAAATCCAAGAAAAGGAAAGTCAGTGACGAAGATATCAAAGAGGAGGCGCCCATTAAGTCATTACAAAAAACTCGCGATTCAAATGTGAGCCCAACTATTTTGAATCGAAAATCAGAACCAAAAGTGGAGAGCACAGAATTGGTGTGTCCCATGTGCAAAAAGACTATGGCCTCCAAATCAGTGCTTCACTCACACATGAGTGAAGTACATCCAAATGAATCCATTTGTTGTCTGGACTGTGGAATGATTGTCAACAATTACGCCACATATACACAACACCGCTGCACAGGTGCTTCTGCTGACGGCAACCTCTCTGTCAATCGTATGAACTTTTCGAGCGCTCCGGCGGTTGGTTTCTATGATCTCAGTTTCACAGACTTTAGTTCCCGTAAGTTCTCACTAATCGCTAAATCGTTTTGCGAACACAATATGCGGAAAGCGAGCAGTCCTTACCATCAGTTCGAGTGCGACAAATGCAAGCGAGCCTTTCCTTGTGGCAGTGCTCTTAACCTACACCAGTCCACTCATGATGGACAAACTTATTGTAACTTATGTCGACACGACTTCGCGACGCCATCCCTTTATTTAGCGCATCAAATCAAACATCGTTTTGATTATCCGACACCAATGACCGGCACAATACCCAAAGCACAGGACTTTGTTGCTAATGACCTGACCAAGACTTCTTACGGTGATGTTCCCCATTCGGACAAAGAAGACTTTTTGGCTCTACTTGACCTCCAAAACAAAGGATCACAAATAAATTCCATTCAATCAAACTATAAGTTCACTCGAAATGAAGATCCGTTTGAAAACAGCTCATATTATATCAACGCTCAGCCCATTCCTCCGCTTTCGACTACATTCCATCCAAAAGCCATTTCTAATAGCAATGAAAATGACTCCAATAAACACGATTTGGCAGATATCCAGTCAATTATTTCTGTCACCAGTTCCGCACCTCTGATGTCAACAATCCGGTCGTCACCACCGGCGGCATCGCCCGCATCACCTGTTCATTTGGGAGTGAGTGGTGTACAGCCTGATTCTCCCGTTGCTGCAGACTCAGCAAACGCCAGTCCAAACACTCCTTCGACTAATGGTTCCAAAGCAGAAAACGACGAAAAACCCATCGATTCGATAATTGAAAGCAACGAAAAATCACTTTTGATTGTGACGGGCGACGACTCGACCCCTACTTTCAAATGCAACAAATGTACGCTAAGATTCAAGAGTCAGAACGCACTGAAGCGCCACAATCGCGGGCACACTATAGGCGGACACTCTTATGCTTGTCATTTATGTTCTTACACCAGTTTGGACAAGAGCACTTTAGTCCGCCATTTACGAACGCATAACGGGGAGCGTCCCTTCCAGTGCGCGATCTGTAAGTATGCTTTCACCACAAAAGCCAATTGCGAGCGACACGTAAAGAAACGCCACAAAAAACTGCAAAAACATGAGATTCGTAGTGCTATGCAATACAACCCCAATATGTCGACCACCAGTTCTTTGACACAACAGAACCTGACCAAAACAGACACTAACTTATCGCTCTCACCCGCCAGCGATGGCTTCCCCGGAGGTTTTGACACCGTTTGCAAGTATTGTAACGTCGATTTTAAATTCAATCGCGTTTTAAGACATCACTTGAGATCACTTCACAACAGTTGCAGTCGAAAGCCGTTCTGCTGTACGGTTTGCAAATTGGGATTCAGTACTAAAAACAATTGCATTCGACACGTTGTCAAACAACACCCGGATATGAAGGACAAGTTGTCGACTGCAGTGTTGGCCAACGCCGTCGGTTTGAATAGCGATCACTCAGAATCAGAGTCTTTATATCACGACTCAACCAAAGACTCAATCAATTTTTCAAATGACAATTCGATGAATGGCTCTTTGAGTTGTATTTCATCCATTTCAACGCCAGCACCAGGTTCAAGTTTAGCCGCCTTATGTCAAATTGCCAAGGGCATGACTGTTAATAATGATAATCCCATAAATTTGGCCATTGATTCAAAGAATGACGAAGACGATGAAGACACGGAATGTAGCGGATTCGATGACCAGCCTCTCAATCTAGCTAGTCATTCTCACGAAGAGCAACCTCTGGATCTGGCAGTTCATGCGTTGGACTTGAGTTGTAAACCCTCTCAAATTTCCAGAGAAAAGAGTTTGGATGACATGAAACAAGTGAACGAAGCCGTCCGAACGGCCGCTTCAAGTTTACTGGCGTTGCGCTCAATGACTGCTTCGAATATATTTCCTCAAAACAGTCTTCTGGCCGGAGGTCTTCAATCATCACTATTCCATCCAAATATGTCACTCACACCTCCAATACCAGCACATTCATCGCCATCTGTTTCGATGTTATCACCGAATGCCAACTCATCGATGGATGACATCTACAAAGTGACCACTTTTCGCATATCTAAGAATCGTCTTTTACCCAGAAATGAGAGGAGCTTTACTTGTATTTACTGTTCGGCCGGATTTACACTCAAGTCAAATATGGAGAGACATATAAAGCGAAAGCATCCGGAATTTGCTCGTCCACCCCGTACTCGTGGTGTGTCTGCGACCGGCCAACAAAATCACAGCAATATTTCTAATGTTTCTAGTTCATCAAATGTGTCAATTTTGTCCAAATCGAATAACGCAACCCTTTCCAGTAAGACGAGGGCCGCTCTAAGGGTTGTACTCAATAATAAAGTGTTGGGCTCTTCTAATAGTACGTGTAATGGTTCGCGACCTCCTTCTCCTTTAGAATCGTCTCTCAATCTGACGACAAAAATTAACGAAGAAAATAGTAATAATGGCGATAATACCGGAGATGTGGCAGACCTGCCAGACCTGGCCAGTGTCTCCTCACTCATCGACCATTCCGCCAACTCTTCAAACGCTTTGAAACAATATTTCAATAAACAGAATGAAGACATCGACTCAAGTGGTGGTCATTCAGGGACTGATACCTTGAAAAGTGACACAAATATCGAAACATTCCGTCCAAATGAAAGCAAAAGTGAGAAAAGTTTTAACAGAAACCGACCCAAAAAGCCTAATGGAAAGGATTCAACAGCGGGTGTGATCACTAAGAAACGAAGTGCCTATACTGACTCACCTAACAGTGTATCCTGCCCATATTGCGCTCGCAAATTTCCCTGGACCAGTTCATTGAGACGACATATACTTACGCACACAGGTCTCAAACCCTATAAGGTTTGCAAATACTCTATCTTTCATTAAAACTTATTATAATTAAAACTTTTTGTCAAATAGTGTCCCAAATGTCCGATTCTTTTCACAACAAAATCCAATTGCGAACGACATCTAATCCGTAAACATAACGGAAGGGAAAAACGAACAGTTGTCGAGCAAACTATTATTACCCAGGACGGCAAACCTTATAAATGTAATGTCTGTCCCAACAGTACGTTCACAACTCAGGGAAATCTTCGTAAGCACTTCTATTTACGTCATTGGACTAAAAGTGCGAAACAAAACAACGGATTAAAGAATAGAAAAGAAGAAAAAACTGAAGAAGAAGGAGAAGAAAACGAAATCAATGATAACGACATTGCAATGGAAGACCAAGAATCCGATGATCGTCTCAATTTCAAATGCTATATATGCGAAGCATCATTCAATGGTAGATTAAAGTGCCTCAAACATATCCAGTCCTGCCATTCCAACGAATATGATACACTCAAATCAAAAGGTGCTGTCGATAAAGTGCCCACCACTCAGACCAGACTCATGTTAGACAATCATAACGACGAATACGATGCTTATGGACCCGAAAAGGTTAGAAACTCTATTGATTGCAATCAAATGCTAAAACTAATTGTCTTTTGTTCAGATATATTGTGTATTCTGTCCTCGACACTTCACACTATTGGATAATCTGAGGCGCCATATGCGCGTACATCTGGGTGAACGTCCATTCCGTTGTACATTATGTCCAAAGAGGTTTTCTCTTAAGAATAGTCTTCTACGACATCACAGAACTAATCATCCGGAAAGTGTATTACCCACACGAAGTAAACCTAAATCAAAACAGATAACCATTCCATCCATTACTTCGACTTCAATCCTCACCGAACCAGAGAGTAAGAATCAGTTCAATCAAATGGATCAGCAAATAAGATATTTGTTTAATATTTGTAGGCCTGACCCCAGCAAAAGCCAAGTCTAAAGGAAGCTGTAATTCATTGCTATATTTGATTCCAAACGATAGCGTAAAAGAGTCGTCGCAACCATTTACACAAAACACTGACTTTTCTGACGCTGACAATGGAGAGGGAAGTGATCTCATTCAGAATCTTCTTGGTCTCCACGATTCCAAGATTTTGGATGATTTACTCGATTCTGGAGCCGATTCTGCGGCCAGAATATTAGGAGTTAAAGACTTGGCATAATATTTACTCTGAACTTTGACTCAAGCATTAAACTAATACTGTCCTCAACTGATGCAAACATGAAGTCTTGTTAATAGTGTTATTAAACATTTATATTCACTATAAAAAGCACACAAATAGTTAAATATATTTTAAACAAATCTATAATTATGTCACAAACTATGCACTCGAGTCTCGAAAATATAAGAAGTTGTGAAATAATTAGAGACTAAATATAATGCATTCGAATGTCATTCATATCAAACAAATAAAGCACTAAATTATAGGAAAATTAATAATTTAATGGATATTTAGTTAAGAGTAGATTCCAAGTTATGTTTATGTTATATAAATATATTATTATAAGCTTTGATTTTAGACTTATAGACACAAATTTATTACAATTTATTGTATTATTTTCTACACTTTTAGGAAATAAGGGTTGCATTGCATTCATTGCATTCATTGCATTCCAAACTATCAAATATTACTGTAATTAAATTTAATCCAATATTTGTTACTTTAGTGCCTTTTGTTAGCACTGATTAATCAAATGCAACGTTATTTTCATTCGTATTGTCTGTGCCTTTCTTTGTGACCATCACTCAGACCATTCTTTTCGTTGAATACCTAAACAATTGATTTGAAAAATAATTCCGTTTTTCGTTAAATTTAACTTAACTTTGATTTTGCATTAATTATATATAATATTATATTTTTGGGAATTGTTTTCTATATTTTGAATGAATCGTTAAACTAGTCGTCAACGGCTTTATTGGCTCTTTGGGTGCCTTTCTATGGCTCTAAGCATTGATTGTATTTAAGGCACCGAAACATTGTATTCGTTTTCAATTATTCCAATAAATTCTTACGTTCATTGCTTTTACTTATTTATTTCATTGATATTTTTACACTCTATCTACATTTGTATCAAACACCAATATTATGACAATGCCCAATTTATCAGCCTAGAGCTAAATATTGAAATAATTGCTCTTAACCAAAAGATGTAATGATAAATAAGTTGTGTTTTTATCAACGACAATTTAATCATACATGTATCTCCTTTTTTATGAAACAATATCTGAAGCAATCTGTAGTATAAAACAGTACTAAATTTAATTTGAGTTCAATTTTATCAACTGATTAAAATCTATATTGATATAAATATTTTTGAATTAATCTAATTGATATTGATAGTCTAGGTTAGATACACTTGGATGGGGTTTTATCGTTTTTTATTTGAACATCAAGTTTTCGGGGCTAAGAATTTTGGGATTGAGACAGGCAATTTTTTAGATGATTCGTCTAAAATGTAGAACAATTGAAAGTCTTTAATATGTCTGACAGTTATTAATATCTTATGACATTCTCATAATCTTTTTGCGCATATTTTCTGTTTATGTTTGAATGCAAATTAAAATGTGGTATGTATTTCATATAAATAATTTGCATGAATGTTCATGCCAAGGTGCACAACGTTTAAACACCAAATGAGTGGATGTATATATGGATGTGTATAAGTATGTCCTAGTTAAAAAATAAAAGATACATTCTGATCTCGATTTAAGAGACTCCTCGTTGCGGCCAAAATTACTCCCTTAAATCAAATTTCCCTTATATCGAATTACTTTAACCTTACATAGGAGCAATTGGTGCTCCAGAATTCTGTCTCTTATATCGAAATTCCCTTAAATCGCAGTCTCTTAAACCGAGATTAGACTGTGTTATAGAGAAAGTGTGTAGTGTTGCCTTGTTGCATCACTATAGTTACGATCACCATAATACATAACATTATAGCTAATGTTGTTTATCTTCTTTGAGAACACATGACATCATTTGAGTGACTATTTTATCTGATTATTATTTTTTTAATCAAAGAATATAAAATCTTCAAAATGTCTTTCATGTGATTTTCAGTGATTAAAAATCATCTTGACGTTTTTATTTTTTTCAAATCATTTTATAATTTAATCACTAAAATCAGTTTTTGAATCAATATTTTGATTAAAAATTTGAGTTTTAGTTAAACTATTAGTTATTCAGCAAATAATGAAATTAAAAAATATTTAATTGACTCAAATTTGATTATTTTTTTAACAATCAAAACCAAAATGGACTGGATTAATGAGGAGTGGCGAGAACTGTCAATGAAGCAATTGGCCGCTTATTTAGCTTCAATCGGTGACAACAAATTGCCCTTAAATTATATTAAGTATCAATTTTGTAATCAAAAGGTATTATATTCGGAGGAGTTTTGCCATATATTCCTCAATACCGACAAATAAAAGAGACCCAAAACTCGGACGGATTCTCTACTTATGTCTGTCTGACTCTTCTCTTAGCAAATACTCTAAGAATTATGTTTTGGTAATATTTGTTTGTTTCAAAAGTGTTTATTGAAAATGTATTTATTTGATGGTTAGGTTCGGTCATCAATTCGAGACTCCATTACTGATCCAATCGGTGGTAATGAATGCGGCGATGATTGCAATGATAGAGCTGTGCGTTAGAGTGAGAAACAGGAATTCATTGATACCGAATAAGAACAGATTTTTCATCGGTATTTGACCATAACTTTTGTCTAAATTATTGCTTTTTAATACAAAAACATTGCTTTCACTCAAAAATGTGCACAACTTTTCTCCAACAGAAGGAATGGGTTCACAATCAAATACTAACCAATTAAATACTTGCAAAACTAGCATGAATTGCATGAATTTCATATTAGATAAATCGGGTTCAGTTTACTTCATTGACTTAAGTAAACATTTTTTCACTTAAATGCCATAAAATCTAATTTTTCAGAACTATTTTTCAAAATCCAATTCTGTCCCGACTTTGAGATCACTGAACATTTCTCTTATACCAAACAGAGGGTAGTTCTGATGGAATTACTTGTGATTTACAGCAAAAAACCTTTTTTGGTAGGTTTTCCTCATTTGTTTCACTACTTTTCATTTCCGTCTTTTTGTTATAAAAAGGATTCCGAAATTTGAATTCAATTAAAATCGAATTAAAATTACACTTATTTTATGAACAGATATGGATTGGCGTTACTTTTGGCGGTGGACTGATTTCATCAGTTATATTGAGTTTTTGGCCGTTTTTACTGTCATTTCGGGTCTTTTGATGTATATATTACTCGATATTTCTATTTTTGTCGAATCGGTTGGATTTGTATCTGTTTTGACAGAAGCTGTTTTAGGCGCTCCACAACTCATTAAGAATTATGAAAACAAATCGACACAAGGAATGAGGTATTATTTAACTCTAGTAAACAATATGCCTGATCATTGAATGTTACAGCAAACTAATGGTTCTAATGTGGACAGTGGGTGACATATTCAAAACGGTATACTTCTTAGTCCGAAGTGCACCTCTTCAATTCTGGGTGTGCGGTATTTTACAAGTATCTATTGATTTGGTCATCTTCGCACAAACCGTTGTCTATAGAACGCCATACAAGAAACTATCCAAGGCTTACGTTCAATGAGATTTATATTTTTCAAAATATTAAAAACAATTTATTTAAAGATATTTTTAATATTTGTTATAATATTTGAGACACCTAGTCCACTTTTATTTATCAATTTTCAGTTCATATCTATATTTATAATCTATTTATATTAAAAGCATTTGAATATTTGAATTTGTATTCATCTCATTGTTTAACATTCTGTTCAACCATTAAAACATTTTAATGAATTCCGAGAATTTGCGATTCAAACGACATTTCGGTTCATTTTCTAATTGATTTGTTTAGCTTTTTGTTGAAAACTACTAAACAATTATTGAAGCGATGATTCGAATGCCTCGAAACCAAATATTATTGCAATTTGTGTTCATTTACTTCAAAGAATATTGAACTCAAAACAAGTTTTTTATTTTTCCATATTCACTAATTTATGTCATTTTTCGATTGTGATCTATCAACTTTGAACTCTATCATAACTCACAGAAAACTAATTTTAAAAGATTAAGCAAGAATATAGAAATCTTCTGGTACTAGAATTTATTAATATAGATTCTATATTATAGAATGACACATGTTTATCGAGTAAAAATACACATCGGAAACGAAAAGATGATTGGTAATTAATGAAATTTTATAAATCGTTAAATTCTTATACCAATAATACTTATATAACTCTTTTTACTAATATCTATGAAAAATAAGGAAAAAAACAAAAACTCATATTTCATAAAAGTTTCAGTTTTTTTTAATGATTGAGTGAAATACCGGTAGTTTTGAACGCAAGTCAAATGAGTGGTTCATAATCTGGTGAACTACTACTGCAAGCATTGAACCAAAACTCTTTCCCATTTGAATGACTTGTCGTGAAAGACACTAAAGAATATCATCTGTTAGTACTATAAGAGGTGTTTAGTGTTACTGTTGTGGTTATGCGACATAATGACCAGTGAATTGCATTCATTGGATGTACGGCGTTGTACTATAGTCAAAGTGCAATCTCCGGACACTTCATTGGATCCGTTGACCCCTCTGTCAAAAGCACGGAATATGAGTACAAGAGTTGAATCTTATGGAAATCGATGGACAAGTGTTGCACTTTCTTTGCCGAAAGAAGAGAATACATTTGTAGACAGCCTTACGCCAAACTTATCTCCTATTTCTACTCCAACCAAACTAAAAGTATATAACCCGACAGACAGTCCAATAGAAGATAAGAAATTAAGTGACTCTGACTTCATTGGATCTCAAATACATTCGACAACTTTCGGAGATAACTTCAAAAGAGGCGAAACATTCAGCAAAAAATTCAAAGATTTCAGAGATAAAGAATCGGATATTATTTGTGATTCTCGTAATTCTCGCTGTATTTTTCTCTCACAAATCCATTTGATTTTTCACATTTCTATCACTGTTTGTCTCATAGGTTTGTAGTCTTTTTATAATATTTTTATATTTTGAATAAATTTGACAATAGTTTGAATTTACAGGAAATGAGACAAATCCTACAATTTTAACGTCTTATCGAATGCTTTTAATAATATATTTCGCATATCTCTTACTTCTGTCGATTGTATTGATGTTATTATTGCGCTGTTATTACATACATAGCGATGACATCGGATTAAAACAGATTAGAAGCGGTCAGAAAGCTTTCAATACTTTCATATAATACAGTCATTAATTGTTTGAATATTTGTTTCTAAATAGAACAGTTATCGATTCTGTTGGGTGCTTCTTCCCTTGGAATGGTAAACTTAAGCCACTTGGCACTTGAAATTTCCGAATGCATGCACACAGAATTAGTATTAATGCCAGTTCTCGAGTTTGTGTTCACACTTCTACTAATTCATTATTTGATGACCCAGGTCAGTATTTTATATTGATTAAATAAAGTGATTCTATTGTTTGCATGACATTTTAGGTGATCCAGGACAGGTGTTTAGGGTTCAGGAATATAGTGATCGCACACCTTCTGTCCACACAAATCTCTTTATGGCTGATTAGCTTTAGTAGAAAAGCAGAAATTTGTTCGTTTAATGATGAATACGATTGTCTTAACTGCACTTCATTTACACCGGATATCAAAATTAGAGAATCATTATTACCGAGAAGTGTTTCGAATCTAATGATTCCAATTATACAAAACTATGAACTTTTGACGATTTTTATTTTGGTTACGATTTGGTTTACAAATAATCAATCTAAAATTAGTTTCATTAGAGCTAAACTATTCGACGAGGAAGCTCTCAAAACAGCTTTTCTTTCGGGTAAATCCTCTGCACTGAAGGGCTTTTCAATTGGTTTCGCAATGTTTTTATTGTCGATTGTCGTCATTCTCCTCGAAGATAAAGAAATTCAAAGGACAGCACATATTATAATTCAGGTAACTTTAATACTATATTAAAAGCTTGAAAATTTTGCTCTGGACAATTCAGATATTGGTATTTATTTGTATATTTAAGTGTTTGAATGATAGATCAAACTATTTTTCTATTACTTACAACTGAACAAAATTTTCAAATTAAAGGGTTATGCCATTTATCTAAATGACCGCATACAATAGTGTGTACATCAGGAATGATCAAGAGGGGGATAGACGAAATATCCCCACATAGCCGAAAATTTGCGATTATCCCCCCTAGAATTTTTTGAAAATTTAACATTACAGGTACAGCCCCATCGCTGCCGCTGAGCGAAGCGAGGCCGCTTGTATTTTACCTTTGTGTCCCCCTTTGTGTTTTTTGCCGAACGAAGCGAGACGGCAAATCCAAAAAAATCACCCCCTAGATCCCCCTAGACTGGTCGACCTTGAACATCTCTGTGTACATCTCTCTTAACCATGTACGTGATTAAGTTAAAAATTCTTACTAGATCATAATTAAACAAGGGTTCGATTCAAACCTAATAGCACTACATGTATAGGCATAATTAAATTGCTTCTCTCAATTCACCCAAGAATATGCTAAGTCCTCACGAGGATTTGGGCACATCCTTGTTAATTATCATTCTCTCTAAGGTAGCTCAATATCAGGTAGAATTTAGAACAGCCTCAACAAAAATTTAAAAACTGTCTACAACAATGAATTTTAAATTTTCAAATTTTTTGAAAGCGGGGGGAAGGGGGTGGGTGG
>JAQGCS010000458.1:0-22712 GCA_034702105.1 Fuscozetes fuscipes
AGAGAGAGAGAGAGAGAGAGAGAGAGAGACCAATGCTGGAAACGATTTGATTTGACTGATTTAACTTAAAAGCTCTATCAAATGCCTGTCCCCCGAATACTTATGTGCAAGTTAAAATGGTGTGCAAACACGCAATGCTTGTAATAAATTAAACATTTGTTTTAACACTAAACTGAATGTTCAAAAATATAGTAAACAAATTAATTTAATATTTATTTATCACTAAAATCGCCTCAAAAGTTATTAAACGATAAAAAGGGATAAAGTGTCACAAAAATTATCTCTTCTTCTCTGATATGGTGTCTGAAAATTCAGACAATTTTTGTCTAAAAATTATTTATTGAATAAATTTTGTTAAAAAGTTGTTTTACTTCAGATGAAAGGTTAAGATTATTAATAGTATTAAATATTTATTTATCAATTTTTAGTCTTTTCTCAATGCATATCAAGTGGATCTTGGATTAAATCAAACGCATCTATCAATTCATTGAATACCTGTTCGTTTGCTTTTGATTTTCATTTAGTTTTCAAGACTTAAAATCTAATATTTTGTGTAAAATTCAAATAAATATATCGATAATCGAAAAGAAAAAGTTTTAATCAAATAACAAAAAGAGAAAAAAGTCAAAAGATTTTGGTTTTGTTTTTGATTTTTGTCTGATTTGTATATTTAAATACGAAATCAATTTTCAATAATTTTTTTATCAAAAGATTTTAAATGGCTTTCATTCAAAACATGACATCCGAGTAATCAATGGAACGGCAAATACTTGAATGAATCGAATTTTTATTCCGAGTGCCAGACCTGCAAAATATAGCCATCAATTGGATATTGAAGTGAAGTTTGTATACATCGAGCGATAAATAACGATAAAAATCGTTGAAAACATTTTTCTACTCCGAATGCTTCGCGACTGGAAATCGATTCGAGTAAAAAAATAAAATCAAAAGAAAACTGTCCTGAGCTCAGGCACTGGATTTAAATATATGGAAGATAGAGCTGACGGCTCATTCAGAGCTGGTATTTACAGACTCTGTTATTTATTACCTAATTTTCGAGTCAAACGTTTTTTTAAAAACTATTTTTCACTACTGCTCTTGCAAATAGTCAACTAATTATTATTTGTGGGAACACTTATATCCAGTAAAATAATTGTATAATTGAGGTTTAATTTGAATCTTATAAATATGAACCAATCAATTCTCGAACCGATATCTCAATCTTCGGGCGCAGGAAAAGGATTCTATCGGTAGAAGAATTTCAAATATTAAGGTTATTTTGAATCTTAATTAGTTAAAAATTATAGGAATTTAATCTCATTTTCTGATTAAATGTCAGAATTTCTAAACCGAATCAATTTGAAAGTATTACACATTTTTCAATTTAATTTTCAAATTTGTTGCGAAAAAATAACAAAAATGTGTAAATTTTAAGAAGAATTTATCAAATTTTTTCATTAAAAAAGGATTTTAATTATCTAAAAATTAAATAAGATTTATAGAATCGGAAACAAATTATTCCTATCTATTTTACATTGCAAAATGAGCTAGTTAATAATCTTAGCGTTTCAAAGTTAAACTTTTAGACTTTATTTTGATGTTTAATTAATTGAATTCAAAATATAAAAAGAAATTGGTTTTCATTAACAAAAAAATTATATCGAAGTCATGTCTCACTCTCTTCGGTCGATATACAAATTGATTGATTGTCTGCTCAATCGTTACTCCAAACGAATTAAATGAGCCGTGAATTTGGTTTTAAACAAAATTAATTCAAATCTTATGTTTTATCAATTTTTCATTTGGAATCTGTTTTGACCCCGAGTCCATTTACATGTTGATCCTTCTTGTTCTTACCAATTAATTCATCAACATAAGTTTAAAGGATAAATTTAGTTTTTGAGTTTAAAAATAATCTAGCGCAATTGATGAGCTTGTCGACTAAATAATTTTGCAGTTAATCTACCTAATACAAAAATAAATTTCCAAGTCGAAATATTTAAAAGCTGATGATAGCTTGCTTGAGGATCTATTTAAGTGTGGCCATTCTGACCAGAATTTATTGAATAAAGAATTTGATGATAACAGAGCTGTAGTCCGGATACTATCAATTGAAACAAATTATTATAAAATTTTATTTTTCTCTACTCATTGAGAATTCGCTGTTTTAACGATTCTTTGGTCGAAAATTATAGAGCTATAGACAGAGCCATACATTAAATCTTTTGGACATTTAAACTAACTTTAAGTACAGAAAAATTTTGCATTTCTGAAGGCGAGGTAAACAGGTTCTCACTGTCCGACTCTTGAGAGGTATGGGAGTACCTGAGAGTGCGAGAGAGAGAGAGAGAGAGAGAGAGAGAGAGAGAGAGAGAGAGAGAGAGAGAGAGAGTCTGTAAATTTCGGTAACGACTTAATAAATTACCAATTCCACTTTATTTCATTTCATTGCATATCCACTCAATCCTACTTTACTCATTTGGTTTGGCATCGATGGCACTCTCCAAATGTGAGACGTGACTGAGCCGGGTCTTAGTGGTTAGTAATTGCTGCCATCGATGCTGTTATTAGCATTTTAACGATCCATTCAAACAGAGTAAATACCAACAGATCTATCCCTGGGTTTTGTGTTGTGCTGTGCTTTTAGAGGCTGTCACTCATTAAATGGATTAGTGTTCGGGCACTGAATTATTCACTGAATTTCATATTCAAATGTTTCAAAATTAAAATTCTTTAAAAACTAATTCTAATTATTATTCCACTGAATGGCAGATAATTTAATTTTCAAATAAATAAACTAAACATTTGTTGTTCTCTTGATATTCATTATGACATAACACGATAAAATAATCATCCAGTATGTTTTTCTCATGAATATTTAGTGGTCGTTATGTTTTCTGATGAGAAAAACTATCGAATAATTAGTTTACTCTCGAATACAAAGAAATCGTACATAAGTTTAGATAAGAGTAACAGTTGTTTGGAGTCGAATAACCTGAAGACTGAAAGCACTGTTGGAAGTGGTGGTCGCCATACGAGACTTATTACTAATTACTTGTATGACTTGACACCAACGCACTCAACCATTTGAGGTGACTCTCTTTTGAGCGGTACTTATCCACAGATCGGCCGAAACCTATTCTGAGTAGAGTAAAGTCAAGTCATTTCCCAAATGTTTCGTTTTAAGGATCGATTTTTGGGAGTGTTTGCCACACAAAACATACGCTCCTCTCTTAACATAACATAACATTGCACTTCACTAATGAACGCAACGGAATACGTTTGAAAAAATTCTCATAATTGAATGACAATTGTTTGTAATCAGAATGAAAGCCACTAATAATTATGGACTCAATTTAATAACCATTTAATTAACTCTTTGAATATTCAATAGGCCAGTAATTATCAAATTTTGATTCAAATGTTTCTTTCAAATTATTTTTAGTTTTCTTTTCAATTCCTAAACAAAACTTATTTCAAGAAATAAACGACAAAAATGCCAAAAACCTAACTCTAAATTAGGATTAATTATTCATTTTTCAATTCGTGTATTCTTTTTCCTAAACATGTATTTCATTTGATACCAAAATTATAGACCATTAAAGAGTTAAACAACAGATAATTCGCCGAATATTATATACGAAAGAAATTAATTAAATCTCATATTTTTTCTCTGGGGCTTTAAATTGCAGGACAATTAACAGCGGTGTGAGTGCTATCAATGGCCTTATTGTGAGAAAGTTGTCCGCAATTTATTTATTAAAAATGGACTTAATTTAGTTCCTGAGTGAGACTCGAACTAAATACAACTTATTATGTGTTTAACACTTTATTCAAGCGCTTAAATAATCGGTCATTTAATTTGTAACCAATTAATCATATTATTGTTTAATAGTTTTGGACAGTCGTCTAATGACTTTCCCGGCGAATGTTGTGGGAAAACAAATTTCAAACCCTATTTTTGGTTAACAATAACCAGGGTTAGGGACTGACATATATAATTGTCAAAGACATGAAATGTTAAATGATATCAAATGATAAAAAGTTTTGTAATAAATGATTGAATGCTTTGTTTTTCTTTTGAAAATTTAATTAATTTTGATTTTGATTTGAAAAATCGAAAACACTTTCAAAACATTTCCAAAGATAATAAAAATTGGGAAAAATCAAACAAATTTCAGTATAAATTGTGGGAAATTCAGGTATTTTTTGTTGATTGTGAGTAAAGACGTTTTTCATAAAACCAAATATTGGATAATTGATTGGATTTTCTTTTGATTCAATTCCTTGTAAAAGATCTTTGAGTTCAATCAAATTCAAAGACTTTTTTGGTGTTTTTATTCAATGAAAACTTAAATTCAAAATAGTTTTCATACGAAAAGATACTATCGATCGATGTATTCATTCTGACTAATCGTTTTCAGCGATCATTAATTAAATTCAGAAATTAATTTAATTATTAAACAAAAAGCCAAATATAATGAGAAAAATACTCAGTTTTGTTGCGAATAATTTATTTATGATTAGTATTTATCAATTCTATCGATATTTTTTAAGGAAAATTCCTCACTAAAAGTCACAAATACGGACTGATATGTGCTGGAACTGTATGTAAGAATATTTTTTGTGGTTGTGTTGCACAGCATGTCATTCAACAATTTTGCATTTTTGGCATATGTTCTGTGTTTTTGTTCATAAGGCTCTTTCAAATTTACTACGGATTGTGAGAACACACCTCCTCTTCATTGGACTGTTTCGGTGATACACTTAAAACACTAAACACCAGAATAAGATTTTTGCACAAATAAGTGGAGAACTGCTTGGACTCAGTTGGAGGCCATATATTGCCGTCACTTTAAATTAATGTTCACTAAAACCCATAGTTTGTTAAGACTTTTGATATAGTTTTGCATAAATTACTGACAAAACAAAGAATAAGATGAATGCAAAGAATAAGAGCTCAGCTATTGTTCAGGTGTTTTGCTAGAATCTAATTCGTAATTCAATTGTTTATTTCATTTCTTGAGGGATATCCACAGAGAAAAGACTAAAAGAAAGTCTTGGGATTCAATTAAACTAAACATTATTTTCTCAGAACATTATTAATAAAGTCCTTAAAAAATGATTATTTAATTTTTATTACTTTAATGTTTAATGAGTTTAGTGTTTATCTAAATTTCATATCTCGTTCTCATTTAAAATCTTTTTCTACACATATTTCAAATGAATGTCCTTTTCTTTTAAGAGAAAAAATTTTTATTTGCTTTTAATTAATTAGTTTTTTTACATTTGGTTTGAAACGAATTTCAATTGTCTTTCAATTTGAATGAGAAATAAGCGAATTATTCGTTAATGAAGTGAATTAAGTGAAGAAACAGAGAAAACCAACAAAACTAATGCATTTGAAAAGTGCTGTCATTTATTTAATTGGATTAGTTTTTACTCCACTAATATCTCATACATTTAAAAACAAAACTTAACATTAGTTTTATTGATAAAACTAACGGACAGTTAATTATAATTAAATGCATTAATAAATTATTTTTAATTCTGATTAAAAGTATTTAATCTATTTGTGAACTGATATCACAATTTATATTTTTAGCTAATTTACTGATTGCTGAGTTAACTAACTAATGATGCGATTTCGCAATCCATCCCTTCCCTCCACAACAGCACATTCTCTCTCTCTCTCTCTCTCTCTCTCTCGCGTATTTATATTTAATTCAAAAGTTCAATTGGAATCGATAAAAGTCTTGGTTGGTTTTTATTTGAATTCCTCGATAAAAGATTTAGATTAAGTCATCGAAATCATGAGATCATTATTTTTTGTCTTCAATTCCTTTCGACAAAAAATAAATATTTATGTTTAAAGTCATTAAACATTTGTTGACTTCTTCTCTACTTTGAAGCCAACAATAATTCTGTCGCTTAATAACAGTTAAAGCGATTCTTTTGATTGAATAATAAAAATATTGGTTTTATATCACGACTTAAATTGAATTTTGATAAAAGAGAAGCGAATGGAAGGCAATAAAAATTCTTCGTTTAATGAAATACTTACTTAAGAGTCCACAGTTTCGGATCAAATATTAGCCATTTATGTGACTTACAGTTTATGTCAACAGTTTTGTTATCAGACGAGAGAAAAAAGTTTAAAAACTTAGGAACCAATTAGTCCTTACATACGATTCTGTTGTCAGGAATTCAAACGGATTTATGGCTAAAATTATAGTCAAATCTGTCGAACATAAAAATATTTTTCTTTTTGTGTACTCTGTTGTCCAATAGTTATCCGGGTATGAAAACAAATTTCAAAGTGAATCAAATCGATTCGGAGCCGACACATAAAGAGTCGCGTATTTTGTTTGGACTCTAATTTTTGTTTCTTTCAATGAAAAGCAGTTTCAGTCCATTAAATGACTTTTTTCTGTGAATTTATGCGGAAAAACATTTATAGGTTTGAAAGGGAGGAGAAACGGATACACATATTTGTAAAGATATTTGTCTCACTCACGAAGACAGGTATCCATTAATAATAACGTGACTGCAATTGTGTGCATAGAATGAGCCAAGAGGTAAGTTACACTACTATTTGAAAAGTTTGCTCAGGATAAACAAATTGCAAGTCTCTTATTCTCCATAACTATAATAATAATAATAATAGCTAACTGTGTGAGAGACTGAGGGACTATTGATGGCACTATTGATGGGACGGGTGTACACCGAAAAAGAGCGAGAAAAATATTAGTCTAGGAATTGAATTCAGTGTTACAATCGGTAAGTACTGTAAGTAAGTTAATATTGCATTACTGTTACTGACTATTATTCTGCTGACAAAAGTGACGCCAAAACACAATATGACAGTAATAGTTATTTTGCACACAATGACAATATTTGAATGTCGAGTTCATTTTCGAGACAATTCACCTTAACATTCAATGTTTGGCTTAAAAGCGATCCCTTTTTTTGAATAAAGACGTCTCAATCAGAGGCGATCGTATCACACGTTTAGAGCTTATTCAGAGCTATTGAGAGCCTATTGAATACAACACAAATAGTTTGGATCGACTTTTGCACAAATATTGCTGTTCGGGACTAACCTCACTCTTGGCCTAACTTTGCCAATAGGTTTGGGTAACTCTAACCCATAGAGTGAGAGAAAGAACCATTTAAAGTTAGACAAGAATGAACACCTCTCACTCCGCCTAAAAGTTTGGTGAATCACTTCTGAGGTTTAAAATTAATGAATTCTTTAATGAGATTTCAATTAAATTGTTTGAAAAATCATTTATGGTTTGAATTATTTTAATAAAATACCTTTTTTTGGAAAAATAAAATTTTTAAGGGAAGATAGGATCGAATATACCGCTAGAGTTTAGGCGAACCGATCTGTTTGTAGACAAAGGCGAGGAGTATATCAACCTTTAGTTAACCGCCTGCTGTGGCTAACGATTCCTCAGTCGTATCGCTCGCAACGACTGCCCGAAACTGTCTGTTAACTTATAATAAGGTGTGTATTGAAGATATATTACTCGCCTGTTATATATCGCTTATTGAGCACACCATAAGAAGAGAAGTGAAACACTTTTTTCTAATACTCTTGGATTTTGTGTAGAGAAAAGCATTTTTCATGGTGAACTCACTATTGATACACTCGACTGTTCGATGGACGGCACGGAAAGGACTCCTCGACCTTACAGTTAAGTCGGGATTTGTTAGGATTTCGGTAGCGCTTTGAGGAAACGCTATTCATATTTGCACTGAGAATCTGTGCTCATTATTAATGTGTTTAACACCACTATAGAGAAGTCACAGAATTTTCCCTTAATTTCTACTCTTTTTTCTTCTCTTTTCTTTCGGTTAAATATATTCATTGGACATAAATCTTATTCAACTCAAGAATATTATAAATATATTTCGTATTTCAAAGATTATATTTGAGTCGACTTTTTCTAGCCTTCAAATCGACAAAAAATTTCAATTAATTTCTAAGAAAAGAAAAGAAAAAACTTTTGCCATAAGTAGGAAACGAATCGATATTCAAAATATTCGTTAAAAACTGTTTACAACAGATTTATTGCAAATATATTTTAAGAGGAAATTTGAATTCAAAACATTCGAATTCAATCTAATCGATATCAGTTTGAATCGAATAAATTTACGCAAACATCCGTCCAAACATTAGAAAGTGATCAGCAATTATAGGCTCAAAATATAGTACTAAACTTCACTACTTTTACAGACTTTGGAAATATTTTCTAATTTATAGTCATTTCTGAAATACTTTTGGAAATTCGATACAAAAAATGCAATTTTTGAATGAAAAATAGTCAAACAAACGGCACAACCCATCGAATAGCAGTTGATTTGTGTTGAAGAATGAATGAAAGTCAAGAATTTGGAAAATTTTTCAAAAAAAGTGTCATTCAATCCGAGCCTAAGAGAAGGTAAACACGAATAATAGTCTACTAATTGTGTGACGACTCTATAATCTGCACAAAACGGTATATCCGATTACAAAACATATGTGTGTTTCTCACTTTTGAACACACGTTAGGTCAGTCCCTTCCGAGTGATGTGTATTCAAATGAAGTCAACGTTTTGATGTATTTGTGATAATATTAGGAATAATTGAAATGTATTTCAATTGAATTTAAGTGCTTTTAGACATTAGTCTAGTTTTTAATGGACTTCACTTCAGAGAGATCTGACTGATAGCACACCTGCTTAAACAATTGTGCTGGACTATTAGGTGCCAAATGAATTCTTCTAACTGTGCGCTGAATATCAAATTAGACCCAATTTTTTGTCAGTTTGTGTCAAAACAATTAAATGACTTCTTTTAGACGTTTTTGACGTTTAATACAATTTATAATTAAGTGATTCTTCATTCAAATGATAATACATTTAATTGAGTTTTCAATCATTTTATTTTAATTTAATCCAAACTGAGTGGCAATTAGTATACCCTTTCCGGTCGCTCCTAAGGAAAAATGTCGATTTCTGATATATTGATGCCTAGATTATGAATATTATAATGCAGCTATTAGTTCATGAGATGGCATCATTTAAAAACTAAATATAGCAGTGTCATTTTAGATAACAAATCTTTTGAATTAATCTACAATAATAGCCGTCAAAAATGGGAGTTTGAGATAAATTTTATTTTATCGCTTAATATCAATAAAAATTTAAAATTTTCACCAAAAGAATAAAATTATATTTTCTAATAGTGGCGAAAATCATTCCCTAAACCCGACAAAATTTAAATTAATTGAGTGCTTAAACTTGATAGATTTAGAACTTTTATAAATGCAATTAAAATTTAAGGCCTCGAGATAGGCCTTCTGCCAAAAATTACCATAGTACCTTTAAGTAATAGATTGGAGCAGATTATGGGAATTTCCTAAAAATGCGAAACGTTTTAACACAACTAGTCGTTTAGAAAACTATAGCACAGAATAATGTATGAGATGTTCAGCGAATAGGAGAGAGTTCGCGGAAAAAATGAGTTTTAGATCCAATTTAGATAATCTGCGAATGGATTTAGACATCAATTGTGAGGATCGACAATAAGTTGATATTTATTACCTCCTATTTGTAAATTACAAATAACTCTATTTTCGAAGTCGATATCAGCAAAATTTATTACATAATTTCAGGGCTGACCTAACAATTCAACTGAAATTACTATTTTCTATTCCGTTATTTTATTTTCAGGCTTTAATGTTGAGCTCGAATTCAGAACATAATAAACAGCTTTGAATTCTATACATATTTATCGACGAAAACAAATGTATGAAACAATTTTTATATATAACTTTGAAGAAGAGACCATTATCTCGAATTTCTAACTGATTCGGAGGTAATGGTCAGGGTTAATTAGTTTTGGTCTGTGGAATATTAAGATAATTTACTATTTTTCTTGTTGAGTGCTCAATGGCCCGGATATTATTTCTTAATATGTATCGTGATCATTAAATGGTTAATAGTGGAGGTGTTAATTTTCAATAACAATAACTTAATTCTTCGCTTACCAAGAACATTACAAACATATTAGCATGATAATTAGTATTCGATTAAATAAATAATGCATTAATTTTATTGTCATTTTAGCGAAAGGTCGGTTCCTAATCGATGTGAAACAATCAAATTAATAAAAGAACAGTTAAATTAATCACGCTACAAACGCCCATCCCTCAAACTGACCAAGCATATAGAGCTAATGGAGCTTGAATCCTCGACTTTATTGCCGAAGGTACTAATTTTGACGATATAAAGCAGAGATAGCCAAGCTCTTCGACCTTAGGGAGCAATTTTTCCAAAATTTTGCTATAGGGGGGGGGGGTCTGGTAGGGGTATAGCGGAACACAAAAATCAAACTTGTTGTGACGAAATCCGGTATTTTTCCCTAAATTGAATTCAAATCCAGTTAAAATAGCTTAGTTTAGCTTAGTTTAGCTTAGGTAAGCCCTTAATCTGATTTCGGCGATCATTTTCAAAATAGCGATAAATATCAACAGAATTTTAAAGCAAGCGGTATGTCCGAGACTCTAGAATCTAGGGGGTTTTGTCAGGATTTCTCAACTCAAGTAATTTTGGGCTGATCCCTTGGCTATTTCGAATTTAAAGCTTAAAGAGCTGAATGAGTTCTATCACCTCAACAAACATAATGTCTTTGCGAATGATTTCGGAAGTGAGGCCCCGAAGGAGTGTAGAACTGATTCTTTTCAATACATTTAGTGATAAAGGCTTTTATGACAATTTAGATGAAAGTCTTCGATAAACTGTGTGTTGAATAACACATTTGAGATGACATTCGTTGAAAAGTCATTTATTATCTTTTTAATTGTTTTGGAATATTTTTTCCAAATGACGGTTCTTTAGACCATTTTTCAAAAGTTGTGCTCAAATATAGATATAATTGATATTACTTTTACGTCAATCAGAAACTGAATCCAAATAAAAAACATTTTTATGATAATTATTAAATATAATTATGTGTTTACTTTCGAATGAAATATGTATTTAAAGGCAAAATATATTCCAATAATTAAATTATATATCAGAAAATAAATCTCAAATATTTACTTAACGGTCGGTAAAAACCTCACAAATTATAATATAAAACAAAATTATTTTCTAATTAACATATCAAATGTTTTGAGTCCAAAAATAAGAAGCATGCACAAAATTGTGAGCAAATATTATTTATTTTTCGTTAATTATAAAATAATTATATGAATTTTGTATTTTAAATAAATTTATTAATTATTATATTATTTAGACAATTTTCCGCTAAGATTTTGCTATTATGCCCTGCTCAATTATTTGCCTGTTATGAGAAGGCTGGTCCTAGCTCCAAGTTAATTGGAAAATGATCTTTTGTGGGAAGGCATGCAAACCAAGTGTTTTAACCTTTCATAAAGTTCATTAAAATTGAAATATTTGAACAAGCTCATGCAAATTAAAAGGAGCTGGTCATTTAAAACGAGATTATGTCTCTAATTCAGAGATAGTTTTCAATTTAAATGGGGAATTCATCATGCTCAATCAAACTATTAAACTCTTTTGACAACGAAAATAAAAAGAATCCTTAAAATTCATGTTTAATATAAAACTATTCATCTTTTGATATAAAGAGTTTATGCGTTGAAAATATTAATTTATACAAATATTTGAAGGAGTAATTCAAGAATTGATTATAGAATTGTTACCTTTAGTACTGGCCGTCAGATCATTAATAAACATATGACACGAATTTCTAAAATATTTTTAATAATTTTGAATATGATTTTGATTTGGTTTCTCCAATAAAATGAATCCAATCTTTAATTTTAATCACATTTTAGAATAAATCCTTGAAATCAAATGGCAATCAATTAATCAAAAGAGTATAAAATTATCAGAAAAGGGGTAAAATTGTTGTATTTAATAGCATTTTATTATTGATTTATTAGAATTGCATTTTTAGCTCAAAATCATTTGTTTTTCTCTCCCATTGAAAGAAACAAATTCTGTTTAGAAATTCAGTTTTCAATTCACATTAATTCTCGAAAAACATTTCGTTTGTTTGAAAAAATCAGATAAAAGTTATAGAACTTTGAAATTATTAATTAATATAAGAGTTATACGATTATTAAAATATCAAGACTTAGATATGGTTTCGAAATTCAAATTTTTATTTTTTCCAAAAAATTATTACTTTCTGTCCATTTGTTTGACATTTATATCGCAATAAATGTTGAAATTTATAACAATTGTTCGGAGCATTTAATTTATTGTTTGCATTTCTCACAAAAGATAGTTTATAAATCTTGTTTTGAAAATGAAGTCCAGACTCAGTGATGGCTGAGTTCCTCCAGTTCAGGGGGTCCCTCGAGATCGATGTCAGAGGGTATAGGGAAGAGTATTTTTGAAAGTGGATGATCAAAAAATTTCCCGCCTCGTTTTTGCCTTGGAAAAATACAAAGGGGGTGAAACGTAAAAATTTGCGGGCGCCGGCAGGAGACCCTGAGCCTGGAACTGAGGGAATATTTGGGCTAAACCCTCCCTTGGCCATCACTGGTTCAGACTAAACGTAGCTGGGAAAGTTACTAGACTAATCCATATTTATTATGTTTCAACACTTATTGTCCAAAATGACAGATCAGATAAGAGTCAGTCATCAAAGCAATTATTATTTTCAGAAACAAATGCCTTTATTTTCTGTGATTTTCCTCATAATTCTTATTAAATATTTTTATTGTTTGTTATCCTTATTTCAGAAAATGAGTTAATAATTGATTATAATTTCATATTTTGAGTAATTATTCTGAAAAGAAGTTATTTTTATAGAATTTTCATTACGTTTGATAAGAAGTTGACGTAAAAGTTGTCGGATACAAAAAATATGACAAATTAATTGCTATAAATTGCAGTTATGGATGAAAACCACGGATATCAGGCCTGTAATTATGATAGTTGACATTACCTTGATTCAATCCTAATTAAAAGCTGACAATTTTATCATAATTTAGTGTAATATTAAGATATTACAAGATTTATTATATTAAAATCACAAGGTAAGTTTCCTGCAAAACAATAGCTATCATTGAACGTTATTTTAATTATTTTTTTCATTTAAAAGGTCTGAAACAATTATAAATAATAATGAGCTGAATCATGAGTTTTTTGTAATAAAGATCACATTTGATAAAGGTATTATTATCTGTTCATCGATGCATTTTTTTAAATTAACTCTTTTTGTGATAACATTTGAAAATTTGCTTTGAATTTATGTTTTAAATTGTCTTAATTTGAAGTCATCTGAAGATAAGTGTTTGAGATTCGGAATAAATTAAAACAATAATTACTCGCATTTTAATATTCATTGCGACAAATGGGAAATATATGTATTATTTTCACTTCAATGATGACCATATTTTTCGTTACCAAGATAGAACACCTAAGTTATAGAATGTATTTTGGTTTAGAGACAAATTCTACCTTGAAAATCATGGCTTCTTTGATTTGTATCTGGATTTTGCAGCACTTCTTCTAATACGACTTTTGCTGATTATTTCATGAGTCCTAAGCTTATAATTAGTGTATTCCGTAAACCAATTAAACGACAATTTTCTTGAATTTACATTTTTTAGTGATTCTCATGAATACAGAATAGAAATATATTTTAATTACTTATTTTTCTCTTTAATCATAAGAATAAATTTAGAACTACTGATAATTTAAAAAATATATATAATTATGTATCCGATCCTTTTGTTTCGCTTAAGCAAAGGTTGATTTTATTAGACCTGGAAGTGTGAGTCGAGAGCTACCTCATCACCTTAGCTCACAAATGGTAATGGACTGGAATATATACATGGTCGTTATATTCAGCCATTTGTCAAATGTGTAATTGCAGTTCATAAGTATTCATATTAGTTGCTTACTCAATTATGTAATTATTCTCTTACGAAATATACTTAAAAACTGAAATAGGTACCATCACATCTCATCAGCAATTTTTCATTTTCAAAATTACCCTAAAATGTGTGAATATCCTCGACATCTCTTTCATAAAATTGCCTCATTTATGACAAACATTTATAACACTTTTTTGCGCCAATTTTCAAGACCGTCCAAGAACACCTACATTCAAATTATGGCCAAAGATTATAATTATTACAATATTTTAAAGACATAATTATTCAGTTTTGAAGAGCTTAATGATTTAATTGCAGATTTAGCTTTATATTCTGTTGGTCTTGAAAATTACTAGTACATTTTAAAAATAAATTATTGATAAGTATTTGAGATTCATATCTTTTGACTTATTCTCTACTTTGAGTGTATTTAAGTCGACAATAATTGGTTTGCAATAAATCTTTGGACTAAACTCCAAAACAGATGTCTATTAAATGTCTCGCAAATGTTATCGCATTTCAATCGCCAATCGTTTAAAGACTTTTGTATTTTTCTAAATAATATTAATTATTCTTCAGATCTGAAATCAGATCCGAATCTTTTGTCGTCAATGAATGGGTTCTTATCAGTTCTAAAATTTATTGTTCAGAAGAATAGGTCTAAAAAACACCAAAATATCTGTTTTCAGAGTAAAAGTGCAAAACAATCGCATAAATAAGTTTTGCACAAAAGGTTTGACATTTGAAAACATAATTTATTCTATCATTTGATATCTCTATTAAAGAAATACACACAAAAATCTATGACATTTAGTAAACACCAGTTGAGGATAACGAGGATAAAGAGCTCTTCATAGGATAAATGTCTTTTCTTTGGCTATTAAAGAACCACGAATCAGGTTATGTCAAGCCTAGAGTAATATTAAAGCTGTGTTTCAAAATTCAGACCTCAAGTTAGCCTTTAATCGAATGGTTTGATTGTTATGCAAAACATTTGTTTGAAAATAAACCAAAAGGTTTTTTGGTGACATTAAGGAAAGGTATACACATATGACTGCTCTTCTCTATGGCCAAAGAATACGTGAAAACAATTAACTGCAGAGTAATTGCGATCTAAATATCATTAATCTATGGAAACGCTTTTTTATTAGTCATTAAAATTATCTAATTTTCTTTATTGTATTGAATTATATTCTGTGCCAAATATAATCATTAGATCACTAATGGATCGCATATTATAAAGAAATTTGTATACAATTTGTAGACCGTATGTCAAAACGGTATTCATTAACTGTCATACCATCGGACACACCATTCATTAAAAGTTAATTATTCAGAGAAAATATAGTTTTACTCTTAATTTTGATGCAATTAATTGCTGTCAAAACACAAGTGAATCGTTTTCTACATTTAATGATCCTTTTGTTCCGATATTTTCGGTTCACTTTTTCTTTGAAAATTCAGTGAATGATCTAAAAAAATGTATTTAAAACACAGAATATAAACTCGGAGTAAATGACAATAATTTGCTAAATATTTTTCTGGTGTTGTCTTTAAACGGAACACAAACTTCACTTAAAATACAATTCTTTGTTATTATTATCTCTTTTAGCCGTTAATTATATTTAGAGAGAAAACAATGAAATTACAGACTTGTGTTCACTACAAATGAGTTTCTATTGAATTATTATAACTAATGATCTCTTTCTAGTGTTTTGAACGCAAATAAATTAATGTAAATTAGTTTAGTCTTAATATCCGACAATTTTCATAACAATATTAGGCTTATATTATTTGGTGAAAGTTTCCTGATCACCATGTTCATTTAAACTATCATTGACTTAAACAAATTCCGTGCTATTTCAGGCGAATGAGACATTTTACGCAACTTTTTTCAATTCATGTAATTCAATGGGATTTCATTTAAATGCTATTTAATTATTATTTGTTTTTTATATATTTAGAGGAATTTTGTAATAATTTCTGATTCAATGATAAACATTTAAATTGTCGGGTAATTTAATTTTCATTAAAAGGAGTGGCTCTCGAAATACGACAATAAAATAGCTATCATTTGAATGTTATCTCAAATTGAAAATAGTTTTGTGAATAAAAATCACTAAATAATTATTTTCAATGAAATAATTATTATTATTCAAATGTGAAGTAATGACCAAATGATAGCTGAAAATAACACACTTTTTGTCAAACAAAACAAAATTTGTTCGTTTATTGAATTAGTAATTAACTAATTATTACTATTATCGCAAACAATGATTGATTTACTGATCGCTTCAATGGTATTGACTTTAAATTTTAACAGATTATTAGTATTTGTTTTCAGCCAAAGTTTTTCAATTATCGAGTAACAAATTATGATTGAAAACTAACAAAGCATTGAATTTATATTTAAATTAGATAGTTGTTATTACAATTGAAGTCTGACGAAAGTGTTCACCTCACTCTTGCAAATACAGTTTCAGTGCGATTTTTAATTGGCTTAATTCAAATTTTTTAATTAATAATTTTTGCCATAACATCGATTATTATGGATACTTGGCTTAATATTCTACAATTGATTATTGAGGAATCTGTAACTTATCTAGTATGCCAGTATATTCCTTGTAATTTATTAATCTTATAATTAATAATAAATTGAAGAATAGATTTTGTTCATAAAATTTTCGATTCCAAAGAGAATTTATTTTCATTTGAAATGTTTGGGCGAATATCAGAATTCCTGAATTTGTTACATATTGGTCATTACGACTCCTCCTAGATACTTATTGCCCAATTTTATACGCCTTGCAATTTAATTGCCTGGTTTAATTACAAACATTATTCTAAATTTCGATTAGATTCACAAAATTATATGTTCGGCAATAAAGACAAAAATAAGAGCTTTTGGAGTAAATTTCGATCCATTCAAACATTGAAAAGTCGACAAAAAAAGTATTTTAATGGTTTTCTTCTAAACATTTTTGTTGCTGGTTCATTTTATGGAAAGAAGTTTCTAAATCAAAACTTTTCATTCAAATGTGAGTTAATGTCAGCTCTAATACAGAGTGTCTCTAAATATTTGAATTAAGTTTATATCTATAGTTCTGTAATTATTTTTGGTTTTGTTATGAATTTATTTGAAGTAATAAAAGCCTTTTTGGTTGGATATCACGCAAAATGGTCTCCGATTAGATCTTTATTCGAGTCTCACAAATGAATAATTAAATTTAATTATGTTTTTATTAGTGAATTGCAAGAAATTCTTAATATTTATTACATTTTTGAAACTCTTAAAGTCTGGACAATAATAAAGAAAAATATTTCGCGAAATAACTTTCTATTCATTCTTACATTTGTTAATTACAATTCTTATATAATTGAAACAATTACTTCAAACTGAAGGCTGTCTCCAACTTAAGCATCTTGTTAAGTCTAGTTTGTACAAGATGTACAAGAGTAAAACATTGTTATGCCTTGGACTAATCCTAGATTTTATTATAGAATTGGTAAAAGGTCAAACTGGTAAGCAACCTATGAAGTTGCGTTAAAAAATTAATTGAGGAAGCTTGATTTTATTAAGTTTTTTGCTTCTAGATATTTAAAAGTGTCATTGACGAAGCTCACCTTGCATATATCAAATCAAGGCTCAAATAAACTTCATTTTTCTTTGTTTTTTATGGACTCATAAATTTTTGATGAAAATATGGGTCAAGACTTGAGTCCAGACATAATATGTTTTGAAGAGAATAAAGTTTTTTTGTTTTAATTATTTCTTTCTATTCATAAGAAGCAAATTTGAGCCGAACTTCGAAAGTGTTTTATTTTTTTGAAGCCATAAAATCGAAATCTCTTTCAATAATTCAATTTTAAAGCCTTAAGAAATTCCTTTCATATATTAAAACAATAAATCAATTGAAGATATTTTTGATTTTAACTCATTTTGAGTCATATTTTCGAAAATTACTGAAAATGTAATAAAATCTAATTTAATTAATTAATTAATTTTGTAAAAATTTTTAAGTAGTTTTGAAATGAAGTGCTTTACTCATTCAAATTATAAATAAACTAATTTTAATAAATTAATTTCAATCAAAATATTTAATTTTTTTTAAAAAAGGAAAGTAGGCGTATATTAACTTGGTTTGAAATAAGCTTATTTTATTGTAGGATTATATATGATTATGGTCACGAATATACAAAATTATATATTTTTAATTAGAGTACAGAAAATGTAGTTTTAGAGTGAAATTTGAAAAAATCGCTTAAAAATACAATTAAATCAAATGTGAGAACAATAATGAGATTAAATAAAAGCTTAAAATATAGTTTCGATGAAATAAATTAATTCATTTATTTCTCAGCAAATGAGCAAAAATTTTGGCAGTGATTTGAGTGTCGAATGAGTCGAATGAATGGATTAATCAAATATTAAAAATAGTGGATATTTTCTGACAAATTCTTTTCCAGTTATGGTTCGGAGTGAGTCCATCAATGATTGATCTAGTTGATTTCTAAATCCATTACTTGATTTTTCTTTGACCAATCCCATCACCCCCAGCACCAGTCCCTCCAGTGGGAGCACCAGCTGATCCGTCGTCTCCCCAATCATCTGTGGTTTGTTGCTGCTGTACTCCTCCCGCTCCCGGTCCAGTACCTGGACGACCAATTCCTGTAGCACCACCGATACCAGCACCAGGATAACCGCCAATACCAGGGTATCCATAGCCAGGTATACCACCAAAGCCACCAAAGCCACCAATGCCTGGCATGCCGCCGTAGCCCCCAATAGGTATACCACCACCCATTGGATATCCACCGTAACCACCGGGCATTCCACCGCCATAACCCCCCATAATCGGAATTCCACCGCCAATGCCTCCCATTCCTCCAATAGGCATACCACCCATTCCTCCCATAGGAATACCACCCATTCCTCCCATCATCGGCACTCCGCCACCCATACCGTAGGGCATACCGCCCATCATAGGCATTCCGCCGCCGCCACCGATCATTGGTATGCCTCCCATCCCTCCATAACCGGGAATACCGCCACCATAATAAGGAATTCCGCCATATCCTCCAGGATAGCCACCAATTCCTCCAATACCAGGCGCGCTTGCAATACCTGGTCCCGCAATTGCAGGTCCAGTAGCAGCTGGTCCAACTCCTGGGCGACCGCCAGTAATACCAGGTCCTCGTCCTCCACCACCACCTTTAGTATCGAACTGTGCGCTGACCAAAGCGGCCAAACATAACAAAAACGAAATTAAAGTAAAACTTTTCATTTCAACTGAAAAGTGAAAACATTTAACAAAAACCAAACTTAAGAATGAATCCAAAGATTCAAAAGAAAACACTTTTATATTCTTGTGATGAGACCATTGATTACTCGATCATTCTTTCAATAAATATTAAAATGAAGGTCACAACCATTTGGACAAAAGTCAAATTGAAATCCTATTTTAATATTCATATTATTTATTCTGTGCGCGAATTCTCATTTGGAAATTAAATCATCAGTTTATTGCTTTATGCCAGAGATGACAAATAGGTTATTTCTCAAATAACCCTGGATAAGATTAATTTCATTTCATATTCAGCGCTAAATAGACCTGACCACCCACAGTCCATCCCTAAATTGTACACCTCAAAATATGTCTGAGCTATCCTATGGTGTGCACCACTGAACACCGCAAAAGTTATATTAACTCAATAAATAATCATAATTATGAGTAAAAACAATTGAATCAAATGTCTTAAAATATGAATTATGACTTTATTTGGCAGAATGACAAAAAGACAGGTCATTTAAGCGGCCGACGCAAAGCACAGATGTAGTCAATTGAGCTTTGGTTTTGTTAATTGAGCGCTAATTAAATTTGATTAATTAAGCGATGATTAGTTCGAAGTAAATGCAATGTTTATCTGATCGTCGAATCTGACAGAAGAGAAAAACTCTAATTAATTATTCACATAATTAACGCTAAAAACTTGTAAAATCAGTTTACTTTCATATGTGAGTAAAGACAAAAAATAATTCTTTGAATTACTTATAATAATAATAATAATGTTTTAAAATTTATTTTCTACTTTTCAAAGGCGTATCGAAAGTCTTGAGAATTATTTTTTTCTGTTAAGAAGTAATACGAAATCAAAAAGACTAAGATTTTTGAGAAAACCTTCAAAAATATTCCCTTTTAAACATCAAAATAATTACATTTAATAATTGATTGTCTTTTTTCAACTGAAGAATGAATAAAATAATTTATGTTTTGATTAGAAATTATTAGAAAAAATTACTATTTTTATATTAAACTATTTTTGTATTAAAAATATTTTCATTAAAAATATTTGATTTGTAATCAAATATTCTGCTATTTTCTGCTTAAAAGTTATGTTAATTTCAAATCTAAATCTAAAATTATTGAATAAATTGCATGTTTTGAGACGTTTTCATATATTAGTTATGAAACAGATATTAATATTCATTTTAAGAGAATTTGTTTTTATTTCTTAATTTTAGTAAAACATTTACGAACCAAATATTAACATTTGTCTAATGAATATGTAAATAAATGACTGAATATTTGGTTATGTAGTCATAATTTTAAGCCATTCCAAGACATTTACAAATTATTGCATATTTTCTGCTCATATCTATTAAACAACTTTTTCTTCTCTTCAGAGCAAAAGTCAAATGTTTGACAGATTTTTGACTAAAATACAGATTAATATTTATCTCTGATTTTAATTTATTAGCCAACCGTTGATATTAATCTTGCATTTTATCTAAAATTCAAATTCGTAAAAGTCATTGATATCTGTGATGTCTGACATTCAATAAAATCAATTTAAATTTGATTTTTGAACTCATTTTTTGTTTCCTTCACTTTTGATAATTCAATTAATGTATGAAAGTCTCGATTTCCATAATTTAATGACTACTCAAACACAATACCCGTCTCTCTCCTCAATGAGAACTCAACACAAGTTTATTATTCAATAGATTTACAGAAACAAAGTTTATAATAAAATGATTGAATTGCGGAACAAAATTAATTTTTTGCTTTAAATGAATTAAAAAATTTTAAATCATTTACTGATTATTGGGAAGAGTTTGTGAAGAGAATGGTTTGTCATTAAATAAATGATACGATTTTCGATACAAAAATTGAGAATAAAAGTTAGTATTGTATTAAAGTTACAATAAATTAGTGAAGAATTTTAAGCGAATCGATGTAAATATTTTGAAGCAGATTATAGAGAGAATGATTTGAACCGTAAGCCGTCTGAAGAATCGGTTCGATCTGTCGATACAAGAGTTTGACCGATGATTTGGTCGCCTGTTTTGAGTGCAGTGCAAAACAAGTGAAACAATGCAACAGAATATGTGCGGCATCCATGTTATTCTCGCCATAAATTTCCCGCAAATACATAACTAAATGCCAGTCAATCGTATAATTAAAATGATGGCCTAACGGAGGTATTCGCCATTTCCTGTGACGAAAATGTCCATGCTTTTTAAGTAATTTATCGAATTCCTTGTAATCGATATCTTTATCCAAATCGAGTCGACATCTGTCGCACTCACAAATCGGTAAATAGCCTTCGATCAGATCTCTATGTCGATTGATCTTATTCTGTCCCAAATCAATTCGACTCACAGTTATCTTCTCTCCCAATTCGATTGATTTCATGGCACGGATTTGAATCGACAGATCTGTCGTTAAGAGAGGAATCAGTTTTAGCTAAATAACAATTGAAAATACCGTTCACTAAGAGGTTAGCGTTTGGAAGACACGAATGACTCAATGATTTCGATTCAATGACGAGTCCAACCCCACAAACTCCTGTCACAGATGGTGGTGGCTCTGATGCCGATCCAATCAACTCAAATGTACAAAAAGGAATCATATGCTGAAGAACTACAGCGACTAAATGCCAGAGTTTGTCATCACTCCAATTGATTCCAAATACTTGACTACAAAAAAGAACGGTTCCATACATTTCTATGGCTTCGTCTCTGTCGGTGCAAAGCATCTGATCATTGACTTCGATGTCATTAATACAGACGTCTGATCCGTCCATCAGATGATATGGGATTGAACTGAATGTGGGATCAATTGCACAAAGAAATAGCCGAAGGATAAGACGTTTTTCTGGTGTATTAAAGAAGGGATCGATTGGCTTTATTTTTAAGATTTTACACTCTTTCTTGTGATACTTCCAATCGTTTTGTTGACAATCTTTGTCACAATAACACATTTGGTGACATTTGGAACACTTCTTCAGTGAAGTGTTTTTTTTAAGACAATTGTCGCAATACTTTCCTTTGAATTGATTTGCGATCCAATGAATTATTGGTTTGCACTCAAAGATCACATCTCCGGCTCTGTATTGTTTGGAAGCAATGGCCGGCATTTTGGATCAGTTGTCTTCAGTTTTATTTATAATTGAATAAAATCTTTTCTAACGGAAAAGGAAATCAATTCTATATATTATAAAATTTAATGAAAAAATCCAATAAATAACGTCTTTATTATATTAATCAAAATACAGACCGTAACAATGAATTAAACTTGGTCATAAATTGCTGAATAGTTTTGTGACGGCTGAACCAAATTCATTCAAACTTGAACATTTGATAGGACAGGTGTTAGCTAACCCTTCACTTATTTTTTAAACATATTAAGTAACTACTTGTGCTGTTCAAAAGTAGAAAGTGAAAAGTGAACCAAAATAGTCGTAACATTAAATTAAACTTGGTAGCGCGAGACCATGTTATTCAATAGAAATTCTATG
>JAQGCS010000459.1:0-22668 GCA_034702105.1 Fuscozetes fuscipes
AAGCAATAAGCTTTTCAATGCATTAGCTTAGTACAAAGGTTTAGCAAGGATTGTACTTCTGCTGGTTATTCGTTTGTGGTTCTTATAATGAAATCTCTGTAAACTGATTATTGAGAGAATTGTCGACAAATTAATGGTTAAAATCAAAGAAATTCAAAGAAAACCGAATCAAAACAAAAACACAAAACATATGACAAATGTTTGAAAGCTTTTGGACGTAATTTAGTGAAGAGTTGGAAAAATGGCGCCAAATGTCTGCAAAATCGGCGCAAAACTATTGTTTAGAGAAGTGTTGACACAACTCATAGACACAAACTATAAGTCGTTTATTAAACCTCTCAATAGTTCAGTCTTTTGTCGTTTCAATTCATCCAAAGAAATGCCAGAATCGCCGACAAAGCAGTCCATTCGTTCGCTACTCTTTGAAAAGATCTCTGAAAATGCGTTTCGGCCGACGCGGGGCTCAAAGTTTGCCGCCGGATATGACTTGTATTCGGCGTACGATAGTGTTGTTCCCGCGCGCGGAAAGCAAATGGTGAAGACCGACATTCGAGTGGCCGTTCCCACCGGTTGTTACGGACGAATAGCTCCTCGTTCAGGCCTCGCGTGGAAGCACTCCATAGATGTGGGCGCAGGTGTTGTCGACAGTGACTACAGAGGAAATGTATGCGTAATTCTGTTCAACTTCTCGGACGAAGACTTCAAAGTAGCGAAAGGCGACCGAATCGCACAATTGATTTGCGAACAGATCGCGAACACAGAACTCATCGAAACAAATCTGGATTCCACCGAAAGGTCGGATAAAGGCTTCGGTTCGACCGGTGTTTCCCTCAAAGATGTGACAAACGAGTCGGCAATCAATTCAGTCAAATAACTCATCAGTCAATCATTTGATTAATTTGTTTTTCAATTAAATGTTTCCGAGTTTTACATAATTTAAATGATTTTAATTTCATTTGATTTGAAACTTCAGTTTTTGACAACTCTTTAAAAAATAAAAACAATTCTCTTATAAAACAAACGATTTGTCGATTATTTACAAAATTAATTAAAAATATTTGACTTTAAATAAAATTGATATTAAAAACACATTATATACAAAAATAAGATCAAAATCACATTTAATTCAATTTGAATAACGATTTGATAAAAGTATTACTCATCTGAACATTGAATACATAATTAGTTAACAAAAATAATTGAAAATCACTTCAATTTGTTGGATAATTGGCAGAACTTTGAACTGTTGTTCAAAGATGTCAACCAAATTGGATCAAATTTGACATTTTCTGTGAGCGAAATGTGATTATTATTACTGTTATTGTAATTCAATTTATTACTGTTTGAGTTCGTCATTGGAGGCGCCGCTAAAAAACTAACACTTCTCTGATTAGTAGGCGGCCAGACGTTGGGCCGACTATTGTCTAGACTGGAGTTCGGCATTTGTGGCATTTGATAACTAAAATTAACGGTAATATTGATTGGATGTAAGACTGGGAACAAATTGAGTTCCGCCTCCTTAGAGATGTGCGGCGCTATAATTGAGGCGTCTATAGTAAGCGGCATATAGTAGTTCCCAGACGGGTGTAACGCGAATATGGGCACAACCATTGAGGGCATTGATGGCAGCGATTTGTTTGACGAGTTCGAAGAATATCCGGAGGTTTCGCTCCTGTGATCGCTGGCCTGAGTGGTCAACGAAGAGAGACTCGAATTGGACACTCGCTCGTCATCAATGGCTACATTCGAGGGTGAGATCGATTTCAAGGGCGGCACCACTTTTTGGTCGGCTTGAAATCTGTCTTTGATTTCTTTCTTAAAGTTATATACGTTTTGGTCATTGCTTTGACTGCAATTATTTGGCGAAAGTGACGGCGAATTCGAAGAAAGACTTATGTGCGGCGAAGACTTCGACCGTTTCGATATCGAACTGCTTTCGAGCATTTCTCTCAAATGACTGGTCACTACCGGCTTCGGTATGAATGGCTTTGTCTCCAATTCGATATCATTGATATCCATCTTTTCGTTGGCGGAAGCGGTCGAGTCTGACAGTGACGGCGACCGTACTTTTGGGATATCGTCGACAGTCGGACCAATAATTTCGGACTCTTTGACACTCGAAGAACTCACTAAACACAACAATCAAATTAGTTTTCAATGGATTTGTCATTGAATGCAAACCTTTGTGAATAGTAGACATATGGTTCTGAAGGTAATCCATCATTCGACGGCACAGACCATCGCCAGTGAAAAGACCTTCAATTTCTACTAAGAAGCGGATGGCTTCTGAAAGGCATTCCTGATATCCCAACCGGTATTGTCTGAGTCGTTCCTCTTCATCCAAATTGGGGGCATTTGAGAGCTCGCACTTGGAGTCGTCGGTGCAGTACTTGTGAGCTTGCAAGTGCTTCATGTGTTTGATTGCCATCTCTATGATCTCAGTCTTTTCGATACGTCCTCTGCCCTGAAGTGACGACGACTACAATCGTTTAAATGCAACAATCATTCAATCGATTGTTTGTTTTATTCATACCTTTTTCAGATAAGAAGTGGGGATCAGTCGACTCAGATCTGCCAAACAATTATTCATTCGATCGCGTCTTCTCTTCTCAATAATGCGGTGCGAAAGCGGATCCTATTGTCACAAATGGAAGTCAATTAATTGTCAACAAATTAAATATTTTATTCATTTTATTGAAACTCAGAATATTCTGTGAATAGTTTTGAATCATTTTTGGAAATAAAACATTCTTTAAAAATAAAAGCCATAATAAATGCCGGTTTAGTTTAAGGTGGGTGTAAATACCAAGAGTACTTTTTGATTATCAATTGTGTCCTTCAAGTCCTTCATTGTTTTTGCAGAAGTCAGTGCCAAAAGTGTGTGAAAATTTGCACAGAATTTGATTTGTTTTAGATCTGATTTATAGTCAAAGTATGCGATAAATGAGAAAACTTTTGTTGACTTTTGTATGCAATCGCTTTAAATGCAGTAAAAGTAATGAATGAGTTATAAAATGATTCATTCGATGGAAGACTAATATAAGTCGGGATTTCTTTGATTTGGCACAGAATCAAAAACAGACGGTTTAAATAGCTTTTGAAGATTTGGAGGACAAGTGAAAGACATGGATTGCATTCGTGATAATTCACTACAATTGCAGTGATAATGACATTGAAACTATTATATGCTTCCAATTTAGCTAACTATGAGTCAGACCAACACAACAGTACTTGAAGTGTGCAAAAAATCTCAAATCATTTGATGACATAAAAGACGAAGTAATTTAGATTTAGTGAATCTATTCTCGTTTCATATTATCTCTCATTTGGCTAACATTGAGCCATAAAACCAGAAATTAATAGAATTCCGGAATTTTTGTTTTTCAACTTTCTTCAACTCTTTGAAAATATGATTGAGATGTTTGTGAAGGTCAGGTATGGCAGACCACTGACAAATGGCTTATTGGTGGAGTGCCCCTTCCGTTATCTGGCATTCACTGCATTCTTCATTTGATAAAAGCTTATGAAATGAACATAAATTTTATGAAACAGTGATGGCCTTCGATCCTCTAAATGTAAAATTCCCTAGTCTTCAGACGTCCTTGCTCAATGACAAAAATTTTATGAAGTTATCTTATGAGGGACACACAATCAGACTCGACATTATCCCATAAAAAGGTTAAAAGTTTAATTAAAGTACACATAAATACTGATTATTTAGCGGCAAAGCATTTATTTTTTACTAAAAAAAATACATTAAATTCAATTATATAATTAATTCATTTGAGAAAAGTTTTCTTTGTGCAAAAGGAACATAACACACGTGCTTGCGAACTGAAATTCTTGTTTTTCAATTATGGAAATGAAGGTAACGTAGAGGTAAAGGTGTGTTACGCGACACGAGTCACATATAGTCAGGTATCAACTAGGATCAGGGCCATTTGAATGACTCGCCTTTAATTTTAGAATAATTAGTAGACTTCTAAAAAATGACAAATTGATTGGAAAATATTTTATAAGCCGAATAGACTTCGAAGTTATAAATATTTACAAACATAGTTGACTCTTGGTTAGAAATTGATTATAATTGTAAAAAGGACCTTGGTGGCAGATTCTGTTATCGGGCATCCTATGGCTTCAGAACCTGTTGAGGTTCTTATCAATAGTGAGGGTGAGATAAAATATTTTCGCTGATATCAGCAAAAGTGAAGATGACGTGACTGTACTGACACTACCGACACCTCAATAATACTCTGTAATAACTCATTGTATAACTCATTATCGAAGGTTTCGATCATTTCACTCATTAATTGCTTTCTTATTAAATATAATTGATTTCAAAATTAATTTGTCATTCAATCCAATTGTATTCAATTAACATATATATTATTATTTACATTATTTTCATGGATTCTAACAAATAGATTGAATCGATTTGAGTAATTCATTGCTGAAAGGGGTCAGAATTGGGGTCAGAATTTGATATTTGTGGAAAAGAAAACACAAAACAAAATAATACACTAATTGTTATTTAATATAACAAAAGACTTTTTAGCCCATAATTATTGGTGTCTTGAGTTGGGCCGAGTCTGGGCTCAGGGCATAAACCGCTTAATAGTTTCATAACAGAGCGTAATGTATTATACAGTTAGCGGTCGGGTGAAGGATTGGGCGCGACTTTCCCTATCGATAAATGTCCTTTTATTGACTAAAATTCAGAATTTCTTTTTATTTATCGTTAAAAGTGATGATAAAAATGTCTAATAATTAAAATGTAATTAAAAGTAATCAAAATCATAGATCGAAGCGTTATTGCAAAAGACATGCCCTTATCTATACATCTATACATCTAACCGACAATCAGCCAAAGTATGAATTTTAAAAATTAATTAAACCCTTGTCTGAGTGGAGACAAATCACTCATTTAAATGTCTGATCCAAAGAATTGATATTTTCTTATATCAATCGATGAGAGTATAAAAGGTTGAATCAAATCAAAAGTAATATTATATGTTATAAGAAGAGTTATTTGAGTGAAGGCCAATTTACTTTTTATTCAAATCACTTGTGATTACAATTACCAAACTTGTGATTAAATCATCAAAACGTTTCTCACATGAGTTTCAATAAATAGATTCTGGGAATACATTAGAGGAAATGTTGTGCTTATTTGAATTTCTAGCTAGGTGGGGAAATATAAAATGATAAACGTTTGAGTACATACACGACTGGATGATTTTTTCCGCTGAATATTCAAATCCTCTTCTTCTGGAGTATTAGCCATTGTTTGAGTGAACGTTAAATTGCTGTCAAATTAGAGGAAATAAAACATTAATTAATTACTAGTTAATTGTTGTCAAGTGCTTTACGATTAAATTAAACTTAATTGACGAGAATGATCAGGAAAATTTCAATTTAATTGAAGACAATTATTCACAACTTTCGACAAACAATACCTGAAATTTTGATCGGAATTGAATCTGAATTGATTTGGTTGAGTAAAGTCAAACATTTTTTACTTTCTTATGCACCGAAATGTTGTTCAAAATCTCCAACTTTAAGATAAACCTGTTTTCACTGATTTTCAAAGTATTAAAAACAAATTTCACGAAAAACTTTTACAAAAATATCGAATTTTTATGACCAATCATATTTTTGCCATAAAACTAGTCATTAATGTTTCGTCAATAATATGATATTTTTGTTGCGAAATATTAAAATAAATATGGATTATTATGAAATTAGAACTTGGATTTAAAAGATGACATTTAACTTAATTAGAGTCGAGAAAAAAAATCGATATGTTTAGGAGTCAATTGATTTATAATAAAAAACAATAATTGAAATAATGAGCTGTCGATCAGAGATGAGACTCATTAAAAGAGTGGTTCGACTCATCCTTTTATAGCAAAGCAAACGTTAAAACAGAATCGCTTTTATCTAAAAGCAGTTTAATTGGTAATAATTTTTATATCAAATTTATATAATGTTTTCAGTGTTTGAGATCACGCGAGTGTTGACTGTAATGCTGGCATCAATTCAAAACAGGGGGACTGCCATGACTGAGCTCATGCCACACACAAACTGTTAGCGTTTTTTATCGACAAATACCCTAGATCGATAGTTAAGATTGCTTAATCAAATGGCTTAATCGAATTGCCACTAGGAAATATTGATTTTTTATTATAAATTATCGGTCAGACTGATCGCAGTGACAGCCTGTCTATAGACATGTCTTTATTTTAAGAGATTTGAAGACAATTCGGTTGGGAATCACTTTTTTGAGTAAATTTTATCGTTCGTAGAAAAGTGTATCAAACAGTTGGCAAAAGTCTAACTCTGTTTTCGTCTGATATGAGTGTAAATGCATTTTAGAAAAACTTCAGAATTCTCTTCAAATGAATTATTTGATTATTTATGTTAACAATGAAAATAAATCGCAATTCAAGACTAACTTTAATAAGGAATCGGAAAACGCCAGAAATGATTAATACGAGAGATAAATATCCTTGAATTTGATTATTAGATAAATTATTACCGAATAAAAATATGTGGATATATGTGAATATTAGAATAAGTTATTTACGTCAAGAATCTAAAGCGAAACGAAATTATTTTCGTAATTTTCCATAACTTAAACAAATTGTCCTCAGATAAAGAGAAAGCACATTTTCACTAAAACTGTATAAACTTCCCGGAGACGTATGAAAAACGTGTCGAAAGTCTCTCACAATATAAGTGTTTAAACGAAAATAACCTGAAAACAGATTAAAAGATTCTTAAAATAAATAGCAGTCATTCACTGCATATATGAGACCAGAAATCAAATATTTATCCGACAAATTGTGCTTCACTTAAATATTGACAAAAACTTCTGATTTGAGTGAACTCCAACTCAAATACTCTCTAAGGTCTTAATGATAGCCGGATTCGGATCAGTCTTTACCGGTATTCCTCAGTTCAGATATAAGAGTGGATCCGATGATAAATTGTGGAGCACTGACTTAAACAAACCCTCATATCTTTTAATCAATCATTGCTTTCACTTAATGTGTAAATCATATGTTAATCGAAATCATAACCGAAACTAAAAATAAATAACTGAACGGAATTTTTGCTCAAATGAATAACACGTGTTTTAGAATTAAACGAAAGTGAATAGCCTTGATCAAATGCAGTTTAACTTCAATTATATAACGTCAGAAGAATTTATGATGTCTATATGCTTGCTTCTATTTTAAAATAATCGATCAAATGTTGAGAGAGTCATAGAAAGGAATAAATTGCTGACAATTACACCCAAATAATGCTTATTCCTTATGTAAAGGCCTTTTGATTGCATTGATTTTTAGAAAAATATTATTTTACAAATAATATCGACAGTTAAAGGATTATGTCGTTTGCCAAAACGTCTTAAGTAAACAGGATACTTTAATTTGATAATATGTAAATTTGACATGACACAATCACAAAAATGTTATATCAAGATCTATTTAGTTTGGCAGTGGCTTAAGGAAGAGCTTATCAACAATTAAATCGAACTTGGTATTTACAACTGAATTTTCATTAGGATATTGTCTACAAGTTGTAAAATTATTCCACAAGTTATTTGTCAATAACTAATCTCATCATTGAATTGCACGACATTTGAAGATTATTCACATAACCGGCAAAAATACTTTTCCTGACAATAGTTTTGTTAAAATACCCTTCAATTGACTTCAGTTTTGGTTTTGAAAGAAATGAAAACTTTATTTGCACTCAATTTGATTAAAATGCAATTGAAATGAGTTCAAAATTATTGATAACATGATGAAAGGATGAGCAAGGACTCGCCGTAGGGCATCGCATGAGCGACTGATATGATAATGAAGGACATTTAAAAATGTGTAAATAATAGCCTTTTTCCTTATCTCCCATATAATTAATCATTTGATTGGTATGAATGATATAATATATTTGGAGACAAAAAAAATCGTGCGATCAGTGACTTTGGAGAACCTGTACTATAATTTTAACTCTCATATAAAGACAATTTCCTTCTTATTAAAAGAGAATTTCAAAATGAACTGCCACTAAAACACCATTCGTTGTGGAAAATTACATAATTAAATGATTATTTTATTTATTCTATTCTTAACTATTAAATTTTTATATTAAAAGTCCTTAAAATTCTCCGATAATTATAACTTATCGGAAAATTTTAAGGTATTTAATAAAAAAATTAAAAATTTATAGTTATAATTTATAACTATTAGTTACCAAGTTTATATCTGTTGCGTAAAGGGTAACAAAAATAAAACATTTCCTTCAAATGACTGACTGATAATCAGATGAAAGTCTGCAAAAAATCAATAAAAGCCATTATTCTTATATTTGTGGCTCAGAATATCAATCAATTTAATGGGAGACTCAATAATCGAGTACTTTTCAGACATATTTATCGCTTTTATGTTTTGTTGATTGAAAGGGAAATATTGCGACCAAAGCGTTGATAAAAACATTTCACTGAATTTGTCACTTAATTTGTTCTTAAGAGTCAATTGAAAGTTTCAAATTGTTGAGAATATGGCACTATTTTAATTTGTTTTCTCTAACCTTTAATAAGATTTTCTCGATTCTTAAGCCCAGACTTAACGGAATGGAAGGAAAGTCACGTTCGGGTTAGGAATTGCGAACAACCGTTGCTTTAATCAGCGATCACTTAAGTTCTCAACGAAAAGACAATTAGATTTAGACTATCAGCACATTTGACGCCAAAAGATCATTGTATTTCAGCCTTGGACTCTCTCTCTCTCTCTCTCTCTCTCTCTCTCTCTCTCTCTCTCGTTGCCTACATTCTGCAGGATACTACCCATACATTGATAGCATGATAAGTGATTATCGCACGTGTTTTAATCGTTAGACAACTGAAAGTTGAATTAATGCCAAATTCTATACAAAGAGTGCAAACATTTGTGGCTAACAACAGAAGAGCAGAACATTATTGGCTTTTTTGCGAAGTAAAGGCTGAACTCTATTTGAGAATTATGTTTGTATTACAAAACATGATTACAAAACTATTGGCTATTTTAGGGTATCTTCCCAAAATACCAAATTTCCAAAATACCAAACCTTATAATCCCTTATCTTTTGTTTAACTAAAAGATTAGGGTTTTGATGTCTCAAAACACAAAAATAAGGAAAAGTTCTCAAAATATCAAAACACGAAAACAGTATAACATTGTATTATAATCGCTGATAATAGAAATGCATATTTCAAAATTTTGAGTTAATTCAAATGAGAAGTTCGACTCAAGCACAATAATAAAATTACTACTTTAATTTAACCGGCTATTCTCTTGTTCGTATATATAATTTCTTTATTCGTTGGTTTATTAAAACATATGTGTTACAATCTATTTTGTCAACGAGTAAATATAATTATTTGGTGTTTTGGGAATTTGGTATTTTGGGAAGTAATCCTATTTTAAGAACTGGCGCTCATTAATATTGAGCTCTAATTAGTGGCAATCAATACTTGAATGCGACTCAACACATATCCTACAAATCGACGCTAAAACCATAATTAGTATAAAAAATTTGATGTAAATGATCAGGAAATTTGATATTTGATTCGCATATTCATCTGATAATCAAATTTGAGGACAAATTTTCCTGTTTTTGAGCACTAATTATGTGGAAACTGATTAAGAATTAAGGAAAACACTTAATATGAGATAAGACCTCGATAACTATTAACTTGTTTATCACTTTCAAATCAGCGAATCTTAATCAATAATTTATTTGGAATTCAAGAACAGAAAAAAAGAAAAAAGGACATTTTTTGAAAAAAGCTAGATTCAAATGTCAATTAATTTGAGAACTCAAAGAAACGGCGAAATGAGGCAAAACTTATTAATTTATTTTTAATAACTTGTTTTTAATGATCAAAATATACAAAGTTAACTCTATTAGAGGAAAGTTTCAGATAAGCCTAGATACAACATACAAAAGACGATTTTGCTCTCCGTGATGTATAGTCCAAACCACTCCTAGTTTTTGCCCTCAAGCGAACCCCCTTAAATTAGAAAACCTTAGATTTTAAATTTCTGAAAGTGCCCCTATTCACAGCCGAGAGAAACAGACTGAACTATTTAATTATTCTTGAAAACAGTAAGTATTTTCAATATTGAGCCTAAACTGCAACAAGTTCTCCTAAGCCAAATATCTGCCTAACCATGTAAAAACTTTCGAACGAATGTACGAACTTTCGTTCAAATGTTTTATTTATAGATAATTCTGTAAACTTCTTATAGGATTTGGTCGAAGAAAAGTGATCTTTCAATTCATTAGTTATATAACTCTTATTATATAACAGTTGGAAACAAATAGATTAGAATTTGATGGAAAAATTTTGCGACTCTTCGCGAATATTCTGTTCTAAATATTGAACAAAATTCTCGTAAACTTTGATATATTAAGTGTTTGCTGGAAAACAAACGAGAATTTGAGTTAATTTGCAACAAACAAAAGTTGCAAAATTAAATAAACACGACTATAATCGAATAATTACAAAATGTTTATTCAAAGGGTAATTAAATTTTGAAACTTGTAATTTTTTGCCTGGATATCTGATAAATATCATTGGTGTGGTGTTTTTATTTGGTGTCTGTTCTCCAGGCGTTTGCAATGAGTTTTGCAATTATTATATCGCAGTTATAATTACGTAAAGAAATTAATCAAAAATATAATAAAAAAATAGAAACACTTTTGGAAACTTTGATATTAAGCAACAAAACTATAAATTATTTGATTAGAGTATTGAACTCAATAAACACCAGTTTTAGTAAAATATCAAAAGCAGGAACAAATCATATTTTCTATGTGAGAGTACATGTGTTTGTGCTTAATATTGAATTTTATAATTGAATGGAGAGAAACATTATCTCTCTATTTATACAATTATTGTTTTATCAGTTCTCAAATAAAACGAGACTCAAATAAACTATTGAGGACTGATTGCAGCCAGAATCAGGCGGACCATACATACAACTGCTCTGTTTATTTTAAGGTAGATATGAGTGGTGCCCACTATCAACATTTTACCATAATCAAATTCGCAATTGAAAATCTAATTTAAATAAGCAAGGCAACTGCTGCTACAATTCAAACATAAACATTTTTAGTATCACACAAAAAGTGAAGCAGTGCAAGTACAGTGCAGTACAGTGTACCCACTTGTTTGTAACGGCATTTTCCACTGCAAACAACACCAGTAGTCTAAGAAATGTGTCCTTCGATCACACGAATAGACCAATTAATTTGTTTGTCTCACAATGCAATAGAAGGGCAAAATATCTGCTCGACTATAAAAAGAATGGTTGATTGGGGGGTAATGGCACGTGTACTTATGGTGTGATGCGATCTCTACACAAGCCTTTCATATATGCCTTTTTTTGTGCAAATAAAGCAATAAGTGATAGACTGATAGACTCTAATCCTATGTTTGCAGAGAAGCACTACTTCTACACAAAAGTAATTTATTTTTATTTTTTTGCTTTTAAATTATAACATTATTACGAAAATTATATAAAATAAAGAATAAAATTACAAAATTGTCAGCTCTTATTCTAATTAGCAGTTCTGTGGCACACGAGAAAAATCAGTTCATTAATTCACGATCTAGGTCACAATTTATTGGTCAAAAATTATATTGAAATCTAGTTTTTCAGTGAAATCTATTCACAATCAGACACTGATTTCGATAATTAAACACTGGATTTGAGTCATTCGATTGGCTTTTTGTTGTTTAAACATCAAAACTAGGGTTCAATTTTCATAAAGTTATCTAATTTTTGTCGATAAGCAACTAATTTGTTATACATATTGTATATATATCGGTGTGTCTGACAACTGTTATCGAGCAAAATATCACTTATTCTCAAAACAAACGAAAAGTTAAACATTTGATTCGCGAAAATCAAAAGTATTTCTCATTTCCTTAAAGAGTGAGATCTTTGATAAGAAAAGACAGAAAACAGCATTCAATCAATTTATCGTAATATTTGTTTCGATGGCTATTTGAATAACATTTTCTCATTTTATTGATTGGATTCTATGTTTAATTTGAGTTCCAGTGCTGTTAGCACTCAATTAATGGAATAAACAATAAAATGCAAGAGAATTGCAATTTACTCATTAGGAACGCATCGGAACTCGAGAATCACTTTTCCATTAAACTCAAGTAAATAAAATTCAGCCCAAAAAACATTAGTAAACAAATTGCGAAAGAAGTTTATTATGCGATAAACGACTTGAATGTGGTGTCAAAATGTCTCCAAAGTAGAAATAAATCATTTCTGTCACAAATCAATGAAACCATTTATTGAGATCAGAATATGATTAATACAATCACTGAGTGGTAGATGTAATGCAAAAATGTAGTTAAATATGGACTTTAAACACAAAAAGCTCTTTAAAACCCACTCATCACTGATAATGAAAATTGTTTGTGAAAAACGGAAACTTTATTTTTTCAAATAAAAAGTGTAACTTAATATCAAAGTTCATGAATGATGTCAAATGAATTTATGATTTGTCGTCGACACAACCCATTGAACACATCACGTAAGCTAGTAATCCGATACATTTTACTAATAATTGATTGAACGAAAAAATCAAAGATCAGTAATATCGCATTTTTGTGCAGATTCTTCGCTTTTGCATTGATTTGACTCTTTTTTATTACTTTTAAGTGCATTCAAACCGATAGTAAAATCTCATTAAACATTTTTTTAGATTAAAAGCGAATATTATTTATGAATTGATGCCATTATCTTATATATGGTTGAGTGGATCACATGAATCAGACAATTGTCTATATCTGGCCCAAAACTTGTATAAAAGGGTATATTCTCCTAAGTAATGCAATAATGTGCTTGAGCAAGATCATTGGCTATTCCTTGTTGCTAATGAAGTCACATAAAAGGTATAAAACAAAAAACAAATAAAATTCTTGAATACCGACTCCTTTATTGATTGTAGAACCTATACATGAATTCAAGTGATGTTTTCGTAGTCTTCCACAAAGAATAAGATTACAGAATATTCTTTGATTGTTAATAGACCTTGGACACTTAGTATGGCTTAAAAGCGTGGATAATACAATTATTTTTAACTTTTATTATATCAAATTATGTGCCTTTATATCAATCATATAATTCTAATTCAGAATTGCGAAAATGTTTTCGAGGAAAAAATCAATTAATAGATTTATGGAAATCTCTCATCAAAACCATTTTTTCGAACGATTTCCAAATCAAAGTTAAATAAATTATAAATTAATAGATTTAAAGCTGAAATTTCGTTGACATTAATGACTTTAAGTCACAGAATAGGAGCACATTATTAAGATCTATTCTGAGCGGTTGGGAAAACGCATTCATAGTTACATCACTTTGTGGTCTGAACGCAAAAATTACATTTAAAACAATTGAGAAAAAGTTGCGAAACACCAAACAATAAATGAATATAAAATTGAGACTTACTTTTCGAATAGCTTTTTATTATTGTAGGGTAAGTGTTGTTGGAACCAATTCTGGTTAACGTATTGGTTATTCTCAGACATACAGCTATTGATTACCAAATTATTATTCATTTTGGACATCAGTTTCTTTATTTGGAGATATTTGTTGTTAAGCGACAATTTGGTGTCCGAACAGATTATTAAAATTTAATTAATAATTATTCTGAGCTGAGATCTAAACTAGAAATCGATACTAACTATCAGGAATTGTGAGCACAGACTAAACGATTCTTGTGAGTAGTGGTTCGCCAAAAGAAATGACTGGATTTCTGTATTTATATTTGAATTTTTATGGATTTATTTGATCGATAAACTTGATAATAATTATCAGTCAAATATGCGAACGTTTTAAGCATTTAATTCAATTGAATGGTAAGTGAATCTCAAACAGTGTTTCATACAATGGTTTGGCACACATTCAACAGCACTACTACTCTATTCTGTCGCTTAACATATACTGTGAATTCTGTCCGAATGCTGGCGTACGGAAAGACTGATTTATACCTCAGTGTTGTCTGGCATTGAAATCATTGAAAAACGTGAAGACTTGTTGCCAAATGTCGTAATAGTTGTCTCAATTGCGCAACAAATCCAATGGGTTTGGAGTCAAAGCGTGTCAACACTAGTGAACAGTCGTATTAAACACAGGGGTATAACAACTCAGTAGTAGTTGTGTACAGTTGTCTCAACATTTATCAGCAAAACAACAGACAATGCATGCAATCCATTGGATTTTGCACTCAAATTATATTCTGTTTGTGTACCACTTGAGCGCATGTCATACCTGTCCACCAGTTCAACAGTACTTGCTAAACAACTTTCTGTGGCTATAATTCTAATTCATTTATCGCCTGTTTGTTATAGTTTGCTCTCAAACTCTAATCAAATTATTTGATTTTTTCTCAGAATTCATTCATTAATGTATTCATACATTTATTTGCTTTTATAAACTGATTTCAAAGAATCGGTTCAAAAATATTTGGATCCAAACATAAATAGTCCTCCGATTTGTTTATTTGCAGATTATTTTTGTCTCACTTTTAACAAAATTCCTTAATTTCAAGAACCTCTATATTTCGATAAGTCGTCGATCTGTCAATCAATGCGATAATTGCACTAAACTTACACTTATTTTAATGAGTGAGTATATACCAGATGTGACTGCAATTATTATCAAACTTAGCAAGTAGAATATGCACACAAATATTGTTCCAAGCTCTTTTAACTTGACGTGCTTTTGCTTTCAGGTTTTTCCTTAAAGTATTCAAGTTATAAAGTCGTCTCACCTTGATTATCACAGTCTCAAGGCAATATTTCCCAACTGTGGCTTTCCCTAACTTATTTTAAAGATAACAAGAGCAGGAAACTTTATCTTACTTCAAACTTGTTTGCCCTATAGCTGATTTATCTTGACAAGCTCTTCAACCTCCCTATATCTGAGGGTCGAGGTGAAAATAAAATTGGCACCATTTCAAGAGTCAACCAAAAATATTTAACAAGTATATTTTAGAGGCTGGCCTTGAGAGGCCATTAGAAAGTTCTGGTTTTAACATCAATTAATCACCATGCTAACATATATTTTGAAACTTTTAACAATTAATGGCTTATATTTAGTGCCAATCATTACTTAACTGAAGTACAGAAACAAAAAGAATGGTATTTAAGATATAAAACATAACAATCGAGAACTGAATAAATAAAATATAAAAATGTTTTTCAAAAATAGATTTCAACACAAATATCGAAAGATTGGCACAAAAACGATGATTACATGTACTCTGAGCTTAAACTTTAGACTTTTAGCAGACGATTAACCAAAAGAAAATCAAAACAGTTTATCAGTAATCTTGCAGAACATAATTCTCATTATGCAAAGACTGCACGTGTCTCATACATGACAGCACAGAATAATGAATTTAAAAAATCGATTCTTGATATGAAAAACAACTTTATTTGTCATTAAACTTATTTTGCATCGAATTTTATTTGGATTTTAACCATTCATTCATTCTTTTAATGTCTTCGACAGAAAGCAAAATAAAAAACTTTTCTTTTTATAAAATAGAGAGAAAACAGTAAAAAGTTTTCCAATTCACAGAAGGTTTCGATGAATTAATAATAATTAATTGTTATTATTATTATTGAGAAGTTTGAAACCATTAGTCGGCGATAAACGGATCAGAATAATGAGGTAATGAATGATAAGTTAAAGAATTAACAATAAATAGATGTAATAAATGAGCAAATTATTCATATAAAACACTATTTCGATAAATGTGTTGACAATCAAAACAAATGGCATCAAAACTAATGGAATTTCTAATCAAAAACACGAAACATAATTGTACTGGAATTTTACGAACAAATTGCACTGAAATTATGGAAATAATATTCAGAACAGTCAACAACTCCGCAAATAATTGGCTGACCATTAAGTAAATTATAAAAACAAATCAATTCAATCACAAAATCTGAATGTTTCTCATCGGATAATAAATCATAAAAACAATCGAATTATTAAATCTTAAGTTAAATCGGCTGAGAGTCTGTTCAGACTGTGCTCTGTTTCATAAATGAAACTAAGCTTATATTGTGATGACTTCTGGATAGGGATCCGCTTTTTATGATACTATTCATTGAATTGTTACCCAATTCTGAATTATATGATTCGCACAACTGATTCATTATTTGATAAGATGGCAGTCGGCTCAACGTATGGTAGTTTGGCTTCACTTTGTTTGGATTACCTGTTAATTAGAGTCAATTTCAGAGTTAATCAAACGATTGGCCAAAAAAGTCCTCAAAAATGTTGAAACGTTTTGAAACAATACTCACAAAAATTTTAAGTTTTGGGTTAGAATAGAATTAATGTTATTATTGATAGGGATGTGAAGAGATATGACTTCGATATACTGGAAGAGAAGGATGGAGGAACCGACCGTAAGGGGCCGATCAAGGATTCGAATCATTAGTTCAATGCAATTGTTTAATAGATTTAAGACTAGACATCAAAATCCAAATAAGAATCGAATAGGAATGGAATGCAAATCATATGAAGAATTCAAACCCACAGCCAAATGCTCTTTCGGAGAACAGAATAAAGAAAATTAAAACTAAACTCAAATAACGGCAAAACTCAAATCAGAGAAAATAAAGAGAAAAATATTTAACTGTTATTCAAAATTCAAAATAACAAAAAATTGCAAAAATATTCTCAAAAGAGACCGAAAATAAATATAAAAAGCATTTGAAATAAATTATTGATTTTGAGTCTGTGCCGACTCAGCAGTCGTACCATAATGTGAGTGCTGTTGGTTTGGATTTCTCGGCAGTGAGTTATAGTTGCCGTTGAGTCCTGTGTTCACATTTGCCACAGTTGTCATCGTCTTTGATGACTGGTGTTGATGGGGATGTCCTTGAGAACCACTTACTACTTGTTGTTGTACTACACGCTGTTGTTGTTGAGGATAGGGTTGATGCTGGTGTTGGTGCTGATACATCTGCTGAGGATATAAGTAATGATCGGGCACTGACTTCCCGCTCACAGAGCTATTAGGTGTTTTGGGCTGAGAGTTTACTGAGCTCTGGGGCGCACTTATGTCCGTACGACTTGGTCTGGACTGCCCCGAGTGCTGCCGACTGAGATCACGATTACGTTGTGCGGACAGGTATTGCTCGTCGCTTATGAGACTCCGAGTATCGATTAAACTAAACACCAAATAAACATTAATTAATAAAAAAGAAAGAAAGGAAACAAATATATGGACTCATCCTGTTCAGTTTATCACATGACAATGTATCTCAAGACCTTAGAATGTAACAGGGGTAATTCTGACTAAATAATACATGCTCAGTCTAATGATGAAAGTTGAAATTCATGATCGTCATCAGATTATGTATTACTCATTTTCATTTTAAAATTGTCATAAAATTAGATATCGTTACATATAGAAGTTTAACCATTCGATTGAGCATGGTATTATTCATCTATATGTTAGATTTGTCTGGATTACATAACACCGTTGCACTCGAAAGTATTGAGATAAACAGAACTGTCTGAGTATGGACTATAACCTGGGAATATTAGGTCCGCACAAAACAACACAACAATTCTTGTAAACTGATCCGCGAGAGAACGGATTCTTAACTGTATGGTTGCGTTTGGAGGAAAACGAGCCCTTAATGTCTTCATTTGTGGTTTGATTGGAAGTCGTTAAATATGTGTGAAATCCTTACAAAAGCAAAATTCAAGTTATTTATAAATATAAGCAAAATTGTCAAAGAAGTTGGCATACCTGCCAGTCCTAGAATAGACCAGACTGCGAAGAAGCAGATAATACCGAGCACAATACTAGCCGGAGAGGCCTTTATTGCGTCCAAAAGAGATCTCCCCTTTGATACTAAGCGATAGTATTAAAGACAATTGAAAACCACAAACAAACGGAAACTCACAGAGAATGAGATGAGTTATAATACAGGCGAAGACGAAAACCGTTAACAGCGCTAACGACATAATAAACATATAAAAATAGCGGTAATTTCTTCTGCCGACACAGTTGCCCACCCACGGACAGTGGTGGTCGAATCGCTCTATTAGTACATAAAACAATTGATAAGTCAATAACAAAATGCAAAGTTATGAGTAGAGTGGGGGCGGACTATCACTCACCCACACAATTATCACAGAGCGAACAGTGTGAGGCTCGGGGCGGTCGGAATATCTTACACGTGAAACAGTATTTTAATTTAATCGTCTGATTATTTATAACTATTTCTTTAGTTCGCGGCGGAGGTCTATAAGTCGGAGAGTTTGAGCCGTTCGGCACTTCTGTCACAGAAGAGAGAAAATATTTTTGAGAATCAAATCAACCAAAATGTGAGACATTAATACCTATTTGTCTTTCAGTGTCAGCCGCTTCTTCGGGTGATGCTCGTGGTATTATACCCGGGTCTGTGAAACTGGTCCTCAATAAAGTACATATAACAAAAGTGAAGAGAATGGCGGCCACGACGGGAATGGCGGCACTTATTTCAGTCGTCAAATACGGAACACTATTTTAAGAACAAACCATTAAAACATGGAATCAATTGATTGGTATATTGTAGTCAAAGACATACTCAAAGACGAAGAATAGAATACAACTGATGATGATTAGAATGAAGGTGAAGTAGAAGACAGATATCTGTTTGGCCATAACTATTCTTCCGTCACAATAGAATCGGTTACGACCGGGAAATATATGCCATTTCTTCTTATAGTATTTCGAATTGGTTTTGGCCTTTCGTTCACTTATTAAAAAATTATCGACTATTCCCTTACTGTGACTGTTGTGGTGATGTCTGTCGTGAGTAGTGGTCGCAGACATCGACGGACTAATTGTCGACGAATGCATCGATTTCTTAGACGGCTCTCTAGTTATCAACTCTATTGATGTCATCGATTGTGGCGAAGACGACGACATCAGATATGGATCTCTTAATCACTTATTTATTTTATTTATTTATTATTAGCTTTTGTTTGCATTTGTTTCGGAATTGTATTTAAATTGTGTTTACTTTAAATTATTTATCATTTCTTATCGATTGAAAACATTTACGTTTTGTATAAATAAAACAAATGTTAAACAATTTTATTAAATTTAATTAATTAATAAATTATTAAATATTATAAGAATTCAATTATTTGTATTCAAAACGGTTTTAAAAAAATTAGGAAAAAAATTCAAAATTGAGTGAAAAATAAATAAAAACAATTGAAAATCAATTAAATATCACCGAATCAAAGGTAAACACTAAAGTCTAACATCAAAGACAAGTAAACATATCTTCTGTTTGTCATTAAAACTAAATTAAATCAAAAGAAAAGACCAAAACAGCGCTTAATAGCAATCATTTGATTCAATTTCATTGTGTTTTCAAATCATTCACTGATTGTTGTATTGAATCGCTTCACAAGAATTTTATTCTCTTTTTTCACTCATTGACTAATAGCTAAAAAAGTCCACTAATTTGTTGCTTTCAATGATTGAAATGTGTTAACTGTTTGTGGATTTCACTTAAAGTTAACACATTTTGATTTGTAAGTCATTTGGGAAATAAGTTGTTTCTATTACTCATACGAATGGCTGACATTTAATGATTTAATTATTTTTTTGTACTTTCAACAGCAATAATGTTCTAGATTGATTTACTCGCCGAATATATTGCAAATTGATATTTAATTAGTGCTATGAGCAATTATCAGCAAACATTAAGCATATAATCCATACAAAGATAATTTTAATCGATATTTTTATTCGCCTCTCAAATGAAAGGAAATTAATACAAATCGAGACAAAGAGTGACCTCTTTTGTAGCAAATGTGTGTACTTTTCTGCTCTGTTTGATTGATTTGACGGCACATTTCAAATAAGTTACAGTCGAGAGCTTTTTGCTAGATCATTTCATATTGCATTCATCACTATTTCCTAGTCATCAAAACATCAGTTGAGTGAAACACTAATTATTTGACTTTTATTTATGAGTTTATTGTTTTGATGGATAATTGTGAGAAAAATGATGAAATAGTCGACAATTTTAGTGTAAATGACATAAAGAATAATGAAATTCTTGGAAACCAACAGAATATTACAAACAAGAGAAACAATAGATATCTAGGTAATTTTATAGCAATTAGTTTGCTTAAAATTATATTCATTGAGCAAATGTGACCCTAGAAATAGCATTTATGACTTGTGTTACCGGAGGAAGTCTTCTGTTCGGCTTTTCCTCTGCTTTGGCCAACGCTAAGAAAAAAGATGCCAATGCTTTCGATAAGGTTTGCCCTCAAACTAATAGATTATTTTTCAACTTATTATTCAAATCAATTCAAAGGGCGTTTCTATAGTGAAAAGAGTGGGCACCGAAAGTGGCGGTTCTTTAGCGATGAGAGCTTTGCTTTGGGGAACAGTTTATGCCTGCACTGGATTTGGACTCTTCTGTTTCACTGTCTGGAAGGCTATGGGCGTCAATGATGTGAGTTAGCCATCAGTTTGATTCCAATTGAATCCATTTAATTGATCGACAGTTGAAAGAATTCCGGCATAAAATGGGAACATTATTACCGCGACTGACGCCCAAAGAGCCAACAGATGCTAGAACAGAATTTTCTTCCATTAGAGATCTCTTGCAATACATTATCGATACATCCGATAAAAATAAAAAGAATCCAAAAGAAGATTGAATTTTAGTGAATAGTCTTTGAGATAACTTTTGTATAAATGTTTTCCAATGATTTTGAGATTAAATGCCTTTTAAACACAATTTCCAAAATAATTTCAGTAAAAATAAATCTCTAAATAAAAATATATCTCTAAATAAGTGTCTATTTATGTGACTCTATGGCCACAAAATCTTTTGTCTTTTGCTGTCATGTCTTTGATTGAATAGTTGTGCATTTGTTGTGTTGGCGTTAACTCCTGGACTGGAATAATGGTCAACGGGTTTGACCTTTAAATTATTGAAGTCTTCATTGATATTATTGTTTTCTTCAAACTTTCTCTTAAGAGTCGACCGTTTGTTACAATCGATTTGTTTGTCCGCAAGTTGTCTACACTTTCGGTTATTCCGGTATTTCCTCTGCGGTAACGGCAGTAAAACCCTATTATATAATGCGATTAAATTGCAGTACTCGTAGCCATCAATTAACTGATCTGTCGGTGGACTCACATTTCGCTAAAAACAAACGATTAAAAGTTTATAAACAAATTTATCGGATGTTTATGTTTTGCGAACCATTTTGAATACTCTCAACAATTGGTGTTTTGTCATCAGTTCTGGGAAACAGAGGAAAGGATCCAAAGGATCTGAGTCTTCATCGTTACCTTCGCTATCATTCTGTGAATCGTTAATATCAGTCATATCTTCAATGAATTCGGATTCAAATTCAGTTAAAAATACGAAAAACGAGTTTTTTTGTTTACAACCGGTTTTGATGGCAACGCATGCGTTCACACAGTGTTTGTCTTTCGGTTAATCCAATGTTTGGCTACAATTTACGTCATCCAAAGCCAAACACCCCTTGGCTTAAACCAAACGCATTGAAAGTGATTTCAAATCACTTCACAGATAAGGCTTTAATTTATTTCATTTTGTCATTTAATGCATTCCTTGCATTCAAAATATGAAACCAATTATCGATAGTTTGTGTTATTTATTGTTTGTCTCATTTACTCAGTTATTATGTCTTTAGTTAACCCTTTCGTAGCAATTGATGACTAATTTAGTTCAGTATTAAAAGTTAGCCAATAATGAAACAGATTGTGATAATCGAGTTTATCGTATGTTTAGTATTATTTTACCTCAATTTGAGTCCAGTATTGACCACAGATCTGAACGTCACAAATGAGGGATACATCGGTCGAGACGTGAAGAGTCTTAATCCCTGTATTTTAAGCGCATTTAACGCCACGATTACAATCAAACCCCGTAATTGCAACTTCACAGGTACTACCTATTATGCGAGTCCCGAAACAACTATTGGAAGTTTGACCTCATGTGGCGATCCTCTCATTCAACACTTTTACCGATTCAACGATACATTTAATGAAACGTCTAAGAGTCAATCACTTTTCTCAATTGGTTTTGAGATCGGAGTCTCGAATGCCGTAGAAATGCACTTCAGATATGTGGAAGTGGTCTGCGATCACCCAAACGGTTGTCTTCGATACAGTAGAAAGTATTGTACGAAAAAGGATACTCCTAAAGAATTGGCGGCCAAGAAGTGCTTAAGAATGTCAGCCAGTTTTCAGGTGGCCTGGCTTCAAAAAGGACAAACCTACCAGTGTTCTCATAACTCAAAAGTTATCATCCAAGATCTGTCCTATTATAATGAAGAAGCGGTGAATATGGGAACTTTTGAAGTGGACTTACATTACTTGCGAATCGATGTCTCAAATTCGAGCGAATCTTTTCATCCGATCCGTTATTGTCTAATGGATTGGGTTTTGGATACAAATGTATTAATAATCGTGTCTTCCATTGTGTGCCTTATTTTGCTATCAATGATCTGCAAATGCATTTTCAACTGTCGAAGTGACAAACGAAGGAAATACAGAACTAAA
>JAQGCS010000460.1:0-22667 GCA_034702105.1 Fuscozetes fuscipes
TGAGTCAAGAATTTTATTCCTTCCTTTCAATGAAATATTTGAATCAAACAAACTTTTGAATACAATTTATAGGTTAAGCAAATGTTTAATTTTTAATTCTCCTATGAAGAGAGAGAGAGAGAGAGAGAGAGAGAGAGAGAGAGAGAGAGAGAGAGAGAGAGACAGAGAGAGAGAGAGAGAGAGAGAGAGAGAGAGAGAGAGAGAGAGAGAGATTTGAAAAACAAAAGTAAGACAGCATTAAAGTAAAATGCAGGTAAAAGATATAGTCTGGTAGAGTTTGCTCTAATTTCCTACTTAATCTCGACAACAATTTATTGCCTCCGAAAAAATAATTAGCGTTTTGATTATTTTTAGAGCTATTAATATTATTGATCGAATAAAAACAATTATTATTGACAACAAATATAAATTATCATGACAAGTATTTCTAGAAATTATTAATATCAGTTATAAAGTTTATAGTCTATGGAAGGCCCACGTTAAAATTAGATTAGGATGGTCAAAATGTAAGAAAGTTGCCATTTTATCCTAAACAGTCTAGTTTTTAAAAATGTCTGGGTGTTTTTTGTTTTACTAATCAAAAATTTTAAGGATCAGTAAATTTTTTGAAAAGACTTATTGACCATGTTTGATTAAGTATCAACACTTTTATTTTTTTCTTTTTCATATTTTAAGAAAATGTCACTGCACAAATCATCTTGAAGTTTATAGAAATATTTTTGGAGAAACCTTCTTTTTTTGCCAAACACTAAAACAATTTATTACTTTGTATTTTCGATGTAATACTCTTTTAAAATATAATCTATTAAAACATTTTCATATTAAACCACTTTTGAGTCGATTATTGAAACTCTAATGATTTAATTTTAATATATATTTATTTAAGCGTTTGTTTCAGTTTTTGCCATTAATTACAGCAATAAGTGACACATCACTCTTGAATTTGGGCACAGATTAGGAGATATATCCGAAAATATATGACTCCTTTCGAGTAATGCAAATGATATGAATCAAGGAATTGACATCAATTCATGCAAACCATACAATTAGTCTACAATTCAAATTTAAACCGATTCGAGAAACTGAGTTCTGAATTTGTGCACACAATTCATAGCTGGAAGTGGTCTTCAATTATCTTTACATAAAATCAATCCATTAGTTGATTGAATATCACAACTAATTTCCGACCGATTTATTCGCCATATTTCTGAAGTGATATATAATTAAGAGATCAAAAACTTCTTGAACTCAAATAATTTTTTGAATCAATTGAAGGGATCCCTTAATTCATTGCTCCACTCATTGATTTGATAAGAAATTTGTTTGAGAACTCAATTGCATCAGTTATACAAAAGGAGGCACTAATCAAATATTAATGACATTTTTAAAAGTTATTTAGGATTTTTAATCAGGAATTCTGTCACTTCTTTCAAACTGGTAACACAATTTAGCATGATTAATTCTAAATTAAGGTGACAGATGTACAATCAGAACAGAGTTGTAATTATAGAATATATTAGAATTAATTTGATTAATAATTTGCATTAAGAAATGTATTAAAAAACGAAAGATTCAAATAAGAAGGAAATGTGATTTAAATCATATGATATTCATATGAAATGAATTATAAATGACTCAAAGAAGTGAACGAAACTTAAATAAGAAATAAATTATTTACAATATTGGCCTCAAATAAGTCATAAATATTGAGCGAAATATTTGTCACTTCTATCACTCGAATACAATTTATAAAAATACAAATTTTACATTAATTTTATATCATTATAGCAATGATTGCATTCAAATGATACGAATTACAAAAAACGCCAATAATTTTCTATATATTTTTGTGAGGATCGTATGTATGAAAGGGATGTCCCATTGGAATGTATGGAAATTTAGACTTCGTTAGACTTGTCGTTGTTATTTGAATTGAGATTAGAATTGGAGTGTTCGCTCTCCACATCCATTCGTTTAAGTCGCATACGGCGCCGGTACACCACAACTGCTATGGTCACTGCAACTGCTATTAATAGAATAGCCCCCACCAAAACTGTAATGCCGATTATGTGAGGAAGTAAGCAGTAAAAGCTCCCTGGTTGATAATCTTGGCACACATTATTGATAGCTGGCATGAATTTAGCCGGCAAATTGTGCAGCTGATCTGTGGCACCTTCGTTGCATTTTCCTTTGGCTGCTTCCACCCAACAGTCCCTGACATGCCATGTCCCGCAACACTACAGTCAATATATAATTTTGGTTATAACATTACTTCTATTTATGGGTAATCTCTGTTTGAAATCACATCTAAATATCATTTCATATGATTATTATTCACTCAAATATTGAATATGGAAATCTACAATAAAAACTAGATCTTGGACCTATTATATTTTATTAACAAACATTTCCTTTTATTATTATTATTATCATTTAATTACTTTTAATCAATAAATAAGAAAGTTATGCAAAAAAACTTTTAATTTTAAAATATTTTCTGTGAAAACCTATGTTTAGGAAACTGGAAGTCTAAGCCTTGAAGTTATGTCTATTTATTATCTATTTTTTAAATCTTAAGTAAAAATATGCTTCGAGTCAACTAATGTTTTCAAAAACAACTTTCTTTACGAATATAAGAGATCAGTCACCTTAAGTAGGGTACCTAACGATGAGGTCTCGTCCACATATTTCATAACAAACGCTCCTCTCTTGTGGGCATCTTTGTTGCAGGCGCTGAAATCATCCTTAATCGATGTGAAACAGTCAATCAAAGTGTTATATTCGACTAATTTGTCTAAACTAAACATTTCCATTGCTTTTTGGGCACAGTTTGGCACAATTAACACCATTAGAGTTAATATAAATCCCTTTAAAAACATTTGATTACAAATATTTGCAAACATTTTGAACAGAATTGCAGGAAACGAATCGACAAAAAACAAATGTTAACTCAAGTGATGTTCACTTTTGGCTTCACTTAAAAAGGAGTAAACACAATTTGACAAAAACTTTCAAGTTTGAAACTCACATAACTTATGGATTTGATTCTCAGGCAATTCCAAACGGTTTGGCATAAAAAACACTCAAAGCTGTCAAATGAAAGTCGAAATAACTTATATTCTTATCGTTGGTTTGATTCGAGTGAAAACATTTAGGGGTTCTTCACTCTCTGACTCTCGTTTGGTTAGTGTTCCAAACGATTGCCTGCACAGGTAGTCGGTTTACAATACACACCAGACCTCAGCCATAAGAACTTGTTCGACAAGAACTTTACGTTTCGTCTGAATAGCCCCGGGGCCAAATGTTGAAAAACTTTTATGTTTTGCGCACAGAATACCTTTCTATATAATGCGTGTATTGAAATGAAGACCTTCATTAAGTAAACCAATTGGGACGGGCGGCAAAACTCTTCAAGGGCGGTCACTCTCTCGACGACCAGGAGTAATCTGCAAGTGTTCCATCTGAGAATGGGCACAACCATTAAATATATATTTTTTTATGTATTTCTCGGAATAGACCATAATTTGAGATTTGGTCCATCCATATTTTACACTTACATAATAGGAATGACTGCTATTAAAACTACTTATGCTCTTTAATATTGTTTGGCCCACCCTTTGGCAGCACACCTGGTTGTTTTATGTTTGGACAGTGTTCACTCAACTCTTGTATTTCTATTGAAAAAGTGATGAAAGACTACTATAATTACATTTCCAGTACTGAAGTACTACTGAAGAGCAAAGAAAGGCATTTAAAGGCATTGTTATAAATACTTTGAAATTCTTATCGAAATCATAAAATTCTTTTAATTTATTGGTTCATTAATAAATGTGTTCTTACAAAACCTTAATGGATAACCTAATTTTAATAATGTTTTTCTTAAAAAAGTAACATTTAATAAAAAAGTTCTTAAAATTTATATTTTTTAATCAAACCTTACGCTCAATAACTGTTTGATTTGATTGCGATTCTTGTGATAATAAATATCGTTTGGTCTGTTTCTACCTTTTAGTTGAATTTAATGCAATTTCACGATTTATTAGTGGTTTTGAATGAATAAAAATGAGTAAAGAAACCATTTATCAGATTCGAGAGTAGCACAGGTTTTGATCAAAGGACTCGATTTTGTCAGATTAAGAGCCGCACAGAATAAGAAAATTGTATTTTTGGTTTCAATAAACTCCTAATTTGATGTGTTATGAACCCAATGCTCGAAGACATGCATTTAATTAATCCCAGAGTTTGTTCTCATTTTTAAATACAGTGAAGAAACTTAACTTTAGAAACAAAACTAAAACATTTATCCGAATTTAGAACCAAATAAACAAAACTAAGATTAATAAATTAATTCCATTCGTTTTGCTTACAGTGAAAAATCAAATATAGACTTCCCTTTCAACAAATTATTGAAAAGAATAATACCCCTCATAGGCAGCTGACATTAATTTCAACCTGATGATCCCGACGAAAATGGTTGGAAGTGATAGAGAATGCCATTCACAGCTTTGTTGATTAACACTATTTATCACTATCTCACATGAGATTGATTTCACGGTTTTAATGTTTTGTCAATTTTTATTTGAGATTTTTTTTAAATAAAAATAAGTAACACTAAAAGAGTTAAATTTAAAGGTATTATTATTTACCTTTAGACTATGCATGTAAAAATTAGTCAGGATAGATAACTCATTTGTCTCTATAGATAAATTGGTTATTTCGATTTTGATGACCCTTAGTCCCTATCTGCACTCGAATCTGGGAGAGTGCTTATGAACAAATTTGTGGAAAATGACATCTTCTATCATTTCCTAATATTTTAGTCGGGGGTAAGATGTGATCAGGTTGAAATTAAGCCTGTAGTGTATGAGGAATGCTATTCTTTATATTTTATTGAATTAATTAACAAATGTATTGAATAATCGATAGACAGATAAGTAATGTTATGAATAGCAAGAAAATGTTTGCTCATTTAGTTGACAATGAATTATGAAGGTCTTTTAATTATCGAGTTTATCACTGATTATATCATGACTTCTATGGTTTAGTTTACTTTTGAATCCTTTAGATATAAGTTTTGAAGAAAATAATAATCTTTTCAGACTTTGAGAGAAAATATAATCGCATTAAATGAAAAAAGAGATCAAAGAATACAGACTTGAAATTCAAGTTTTCGTTAAGAAAAAGTAGATTTCATTTTTTGTGGTCTCTTCTGTCAAAATGGATGGAAAATCGTGCCTTTAATTGACATATTGTCTGCCATACAGTCTATCAATTGAAAGATTTATTGTTATTTTATACGTCAACCAAAACTCAAATCTAATCCATTGTCTGTTTGGAAGTTGTTTTGGAGAAACTTTGGCCACACATTAATTCCAGTGTTATTTTTCATCAAAACATGTCATCCGGACAATGCATCTCTCATTTTAGACCAATTCCAATACAATTACTTATAAATTCAACTCAATGAACTTGGTTCTAGGAAAGCAGCTTACTTTTGTAAAATAATCGATGAAATTCCTTAGATTTATCTGATTTATGTGTAATTTCAATGTTAAGACACTAAGAGTTGCGACAAATGATTAAAAATCAAATAAAAGACGAAAATTATAATACTTTACAAAACAATTGATTGTTCCAAAAATAAATGATTTCTCAAATATTAATGACTTCCAAATCCAATTAATTATCAAAAGAATTGTTTTCTCAAAAATATTTAAATGACTGAAAGCTTTGATTTTTATGATTCAATACCGAAAATCGCATTAAATGTAATAATAAGTGGAAAATAATGAGAAAACTAAATCAGATAATTAGGAGATAACCATTCAGTCCTTCAAACTTCAAATTTAATGACATTTTAAATAAAATTTGCGATAAAAATATTATTTCAATAATTAACTTAATCTAAAGGAGAGACGATAATCACATTCATTGTAAATGGCGTTCCGTATTACAAGTCTGACCCGTTTATAATGACCTCAAAACATTCAAAACAACAACAATTGGAAAACTCTGTTTAGCGATAAAAAGTCATTTTATGAAACAATCAATCATTTAGTAAAAATTATGAATTTTAATTGAATCTGTTTGAATACCCAAGATCAATTGATCATAAGGCATTGACTTAATTGGTTTGTCAGGAATATTCAAATGATTTTAGCTTGTAGTCTTTTATGAGTATTTCATAATTGACTCTCAATTTTGAATAAGAATTAAATTCAATTAAGAATTTTGTTTTCCAAATGAGTGTATGATTTATTCGAGGAAATAAATCTCTGAATAATTTGCTGTTATTTGCGTTTTCCTAAACATATTTTCCTAGCTGAGAAAAACCAGAATCCAGACCATTTTCCTCCAATTTTGTATTATTAGTAACGATTACATTAAATTTAATAAATACTAAATATTACATAAAATTGAAACCAATTTTTCAAATAAGGACTAAACATCTAATCATTTGATGAAACCCTCAGATAGTTATGTAATTGAAAGATGAGATCAAAACTTGTTTTTTTCGTTCATTTATCAGAAAATAATCTAAAAATGAGATAAAATTCTTGAAAAACGCCAAATAAAGTATAACTCAACAAAAACTAATAAATTGTATTTTATTTAACAAATTCGAAAACACATTAAATTCAATGTCTTTTAGGCAAAGAATTTCAAACTAATAAAATAAAAATCGATTTAGAAGTTATGTTTAGTCATAATCTGTTGACTGCCTTCAGGCAAATGCTCTTTGAAAGCCACCATATACTCGAAGATACCGACATCACAATCAGCAAGCACCAAAGTCTTGCACACTTCAATAAAAGTGTCGACATATCCCTTCATAGCATCCTCTTTGGACATGTTGGCCAAGTTGGTCCAGGCGTCCCACTTGTATTTGCCGACGGGATCTAAGAATCCAGGTTTCTTCGTCGAGTTGGAGCCCTCCGTCGCCTGTTTGAAGAATCCATAAAACTTGAGCTTCAGGTCATCGGACGGCTTAAGTGATCCCGATTTGGGCAGATTTCCAATCACTTTGACGGCGGCGTTGAATCGTTCTTCTGTTGACATCTTATGCTTTATTCACAAAATATTTGTTATCAAAAGACTTCTATTGTTGAGAAATAAACTCAATATTTGTCTGACTTTTCAAAAGTGAAGCCAAAATTGTTTTGAGTCTAAAAATACTTTTACTTTACTTTTAGTGCATATAAACGATTGCATCAAAATTGCCACAAGTCGTCAGGGAAAATGCACTTGGTTGAGGTCAGTTGGTTTTTAGAATGGGAATATCCCATTACAACCTTATCTGTGAGCTCTACCTTTACTTAACTCATAAGAATTGCTAATTTGCCTCTTTTGGAGTGTCCAGTGATTTCCTCTCTTTTGAAATGTATTCCAACACTCAATGAGAAGTCAATAAATGAGTGCATTTCAAAAGTGATTATCGAGACTTAGAGCAGACCCTCCCAGTTCCAGATCCAAACCAGTATATCTTGTATTTTGAAATATGACCACAATATGATTCAATAATATATTATGAGTTGTAGTGAATGTCGTAATTTGTGAGACGAGTGACGCGTTTCATCACTTTTATGCAAGTTTTGAATGAAATCACATTTCGAGTAAACAATCAAAACATTTTCAAAACAAACCGATTGTTGTCTTTTGACTCACATTTCAGTTATTTTTTGGTCGATTTGTCAACAATTGAAGCCATTGTCGGGTGAGTCGAATAACTTGTATTTTACAGCAAATATCGAATTATCGCTCAAATCGTTGAATCAATTTTCGGTCCATTTGTTTACGAATTTTGGGTCAAAGTGTTAATTATCTACAATTTGTCCACAATTTGAGTCAATTTTGATTTATTGTCATTTTTGTTATTTGTTTTGTTTTTTGTATTTCCTCTCAAATGAAGATTTGGCGCAAAATCGTTAAAAGTAATCAATTTTTAAAAACATTTGAAATAATTGTGTTTTCCGTTTCTTTTCGGTGATGTCTTGTTTTGGACACAGAAATGGCCGCAAAGGATACTCAAACTGCGCGACCGAATGGATGTCAAACACATATCTTAAGGATAATGAAAGACATTCGAGAGTTCTATAAAGAAGAGTCCAAAGAGATGTTTATCGTTCCCGAAGAGAACGACATTTCTGTAGTGCACGCCCTCATCATCGGCCCCGAAAAGACTCCCTATCAGAACGGGTTCTTTTATTTTGTGCTCAGGTATTACAGCACAACTCTAATTGACTCTTAGCTAACAAATGATTGTAAGGTTTCCGTCAGACTACCCGCTTCGTCCGCCACACGTCAAACTCATCACAACCGGTGGCCGCACAGTCAGATTTAATCCCAATCTCTACAGTGACGGCAAAGTCTGTCTGAGCATTTTGGGCACTTGGCAGGGTATGCCATTGCATGGGCATAATGGCGTTAGTAATCAAAATATGTGATTTGTCCATTAGGTCCGGCATGGTCCGCCGCACAAACCCTATTCTCAACACTGCTTTCAATTCAAACTCTGATGAATGAGAAGCCATATCATAACGAACCGGGTTATGAAGAGGGAAAGCCTCACAGATTCGGCCGAAACATTGATGTGAAGAAAGCGGTCAACAATTACAACGAAATGATAACTCATGAAACACTTCGGGTGGCTGTCATTCAAATGCTAGACGAGAACAGCATCGATGCAAAGAATATGCCTCAGGCTCTCAAAAACATTATGATCTCTCATTTTAAGACTAATTATCAATTTTACGAAGAACTGGTCCGCTCTAAAGAGGCACTCGAAGGTCAGGCCATCACTGATCCATTCGGTGATCCGCAGAGACCCAAAACCTTTCAATTCAAACAAACTTTGGAGAAATTATTGAAAACAAAAGAGAGATTATGTGATATTAAGGTTAATGCCGAACAAACGCCCGCCGATGAACCGGAAGGAGCCGCTGCGGACGTCTCTAATGACCCGTTAGTAGAGCCGTATAAGGAAATCGCCGCCAAAATACTGTCTTCAGTGGCGGAGTCCAAACCCAAAGATAGGAGTAACACAAGTGCCGACAATTGGGATGATTTGATCGATGAGATGAATGAAGAGCTCAATGAGGACAGTCTCGACCCTTACATCTCTGACTCAGAAGATGACAACCAAATGGAATAAATATATTTTGTTAAAGTTCTAAATTGCAGTCATCCGAACCATTTCTATTAATAATTGCGCTGTTATTCAAATTAATGTATAAATAAAACTATATTTAAGACTTCAATTATTATCTAAGTTTTTGTGATATAATTAATAAAATTTTCTAAACATTTGTGAACATTCATAACGTTATTTATAACTATAAAGAAAGAGAGAGAGAGAGAGAGAGAAGCGCTAAAACAGTCATAAATTGTTTTTATTTGTATTCAAAGTGTTTGAATATCTTTTATTTCTTTATAAATTAATCGCATATTTAGTTTACATCTAGATAAAAAACAATATTGTAATGTGACAGTGAGGTAAGTTGTTTGCTATTAAATTATATTGATGAAAATATTGCCTCATGTGACGGTTGATAGCGCGATTGGTCAAGGACCTTAATTGAGATCAATAGTAGTAGTTTTTCTTTATGACTTTTCGTGCTGATAGTCTTGGTTATCCCCTGAGACTCGGATTCCGGTCTGTGACAGAGTGAACAACAATTTGCTAAACAATAAGTCAGAGAATAGAGTAATGCGATTCTGTGCCAAAAGTAAAGCCAATTTAGAGCTCTTCCCAAATGTATAGCAATCGATAGATTCAATTAATTAGTTGCCTAACAATTGAAGATAATTTGTTACAAAATATATATTAAATATAGAATTAAAATTCACTTTTCAATCGATTACTAGACATGTTTCATATGTTATGGCGAGTTATGGCACAGTTTGCAGTCTTATCGTGAATTGAAACGATTGTAAGCATCACATATATTGAAAGCATTTTTATTTCATCTCATTTTTGTTTTTCTTTTATAACTACACAATAAATGTCTTAAAATACAAGTTTTACTTTACTTTTATTGAAGAAAAGATCGCTCTCTGGCTATAAATGTGAGTCAGTTAAGTGCACTTTCATATTATGAATAATCCATAATAGCCAAGATCAAATAATTTCTATTTCTAAACAATGTTCAAATCAGATCTAAATAAGTTTGTTAAACATTTTGTTATGTCATTTAAATACCAAAATAATCGTCAATCATATCTTGATAGTTATTTTAAAATCTGAAAGTCTTGTATTTTTAGAGCGGGAAAAATAATACCTATTTAGTTTTTGATTGAATATAAGATGTTAAAGCCCACCATATTTATATACCTTAAACATTACATGTATTTGCGGCCAAAACTTAGAAGAATAAGTGTTAAATTGAATTGTGGTCACCCTTTGCTCATCACTGGTCAATATAATTGTCTTTTGGATGTGAGGTTCGTTACATTATTGGCTATTCTGTCATCAAAATCGATTGAATGGTCTGATAACTTATAGTAGTCTTACAAGTCTTACATTTTGGTCTCTTATTCTTTTATTGGATTCCTGTTCTCTACACTAATGTTAAGCAAAAGTGAGCCAACAGTTAGAGAGATAGTGGAAGTGCTTTCGAGAGATACAATTTTTAGCCAAAACTTAACTTTTTATTCACTCGTAGTTTAAAAAAGCAATCGATTGATGGAAAGTCCTGATCCACTGAACAGAGCGCTCCCCATAGGAATGCATTCACTGGTCTTATAGTATATGACTGTGTTATCTATCAATGTTTAGGGGATACATAGAATAACTGTTTATATTCTTTATTATAGTTTAACTGCTTTTATATACTTTTATATACTGTTTACTTAATTTAAAGGCTTTTAGTTTTGGGATAAAATCAAAATTTATACCAAAAATTACACTTAAAATGATATTTATGTCATTCAGTGCAATATTCTGCATAAAACTTCTTTATTTTATTCAAAAGGACATTACTAACACATCCATTTCACACAATCTCTCTCTCTCTCTCTCTCTCTCTCTCTCTCTCTCTCTCTCTCTCTCTCTCTCCCCTTCTCTGGAATTTTAGAGAATTTCATATCATTCGTGGGATTAAATGCATTAAAGTAATTATTTTTATTTTCGGAAACTTATAGACCAATTTAATTCAGTGCCTTGCTTCTTTACAGAAGCTTTTTGAAGAAAGTGTTGCGTGAAATGAATGGCTTCGCTTTGTTTGTATGGATGGCCTCTAATGAGAACAATAATGCGTTGAAAAATATATTTGAGTACAACATTATGAAAAAGGTTGTTTTTTTGGCTGTTGGTGTTGGAGAGCACTTCTATGGAAGGGAACAGACAGCGCATTAGCGCCGGCACACAAACCGATCAGATCCTAAGCACGACTCGAACCGATTGAATGACTGCTCAAACACTAGACATTAGACATTTGTGTGAGTGTTGCATAACATCGATAAGAGAGCAGAAGAGCACAAGTAGTCTAACCAGAGCTTTCAGACTAGACAGCACTGGTATCCAACTGTGTGTTTCGCATCACAGATAATGAATTGTTTTGTTCCCATAACTGATTTGTTCGGCGATTAATCGATAATAACAATAATTAATTCGTATTAAAGATCAGAAAAAACTATATTAACCATTGACTCGATTCAGAGGTCAACAAATGCCATAACAACTCCCAAAAAGTAAACATTTTGTGCTTTTGTCGGAACAGTTTCTTCACATTCTATAGACTCTGATTTGCAAAGACTTTTCAAAAGTGGATCATTTTCGAGAATTTCATTGAATTCGTAAATTAAGTGACAATTTTTTGGTGCTTTAAAAGCTTTGTTAATATTTGTAAAACTTTTTCATTTAAACTAAAAACAAGTGACAAAAAACTTATTGTTCCGTTAAATCAGACACTGTTTTCATCGTTAATATCAAATGACTGACACTTTTCTTAAGAAAAACTTTTCTGAAAAATCTCTTTGTTTTTGGAACTAATGGTAAGTTTGAAGCAATTCATTACTTTCTTATTATTTGATAATAAGTTATAATATCCATAACTCGTTGAACAAAATCAAAACTAATGACTTTATGCTCACTATTATTGATGAAATTTTATGCTCAAAATTATTCTGTTCTCTTCCTTTCCTCCTCTCCTCCCTATGATCTGAAAAAACTATTAATTTTTCTCATCTGTCGCCTCATAACAAATCAATTCGAATGATTTTTCAAAGACTTTTCTCTCACATAAATTGATTTTTATTCTCCAATTGCTTTGAGAAATGCCATAAAAAAAATTTAAAATCACAGCCCAGTCGTCGGCATAGGATTGGCATCAAATCATTCGAGTGATTAATGTATTGAAAATTTTATTTCAAAAATAAAATAATATTCGATTTTTGACTCCACTCTAAAGGATATGCATTTCTTTTCAATTTTGAAAACTTATTTGTCAACTGCTGTGAACTGTTTTAAGAATATTCTTAAGTCTCTCTCAAAGTGTTACTCAAGAAATGTATCGCTTTTCATATGAATAATGAAATTACATCCAATATATTCTTCAAAAATGAATAAAACATTTCTCAAAATTAATGTAAACCATTGAAACATATAATTGAATTTCACACAAATTTAAAATTTAAATCAAATCCATTTAATATCACTTTAATCAAGTCAAAATATCTTTTGTCATCGATATTCATTACACTTGTTTTTATAGACAATGAACTCATACATCAAAACTAAGCGAAGTCATTGTTTACGCACGGGTAGATTTTTATCATAGATGGGAATTCGGGCATTTCATATAATTACAGTATAGAAATTGAAGGACAAAGTAATAGTTTTGATAGAAAATTCTAATGGCTTTTCCTATAAAAATATTTTGCTTTTAAAATGTTATGAAAAGAGGTATGAATTTTGTAAGAAATAAAATAGAATATTCGTAATGCAATTAAAAAGTGATGCTGTGCTCAGTTAACAACAGAGTAGTAATTTTGCAGTTCTGCACAACAGATGAGAAGAAAGCAATTTTGAAATATCATGTGCTCCAGGATATTCACATATGTAAAATGAAAAATATATATTCTTTTTGAAAAAGAAAAATACAAGAAATCATTCATAACTCATATATTCAAAGAAAATAATGTCTTTCCTCATAACCCATCAACTGATAGAGCATCTGATAAGCGCCCGACGACATGAGCTCTACAGCGAAGCCAACACTAAACTACAATATTAATAGTTATGTGAAATAAAATACATTAACATAAGAAAAGAGATGCAAATAATTCTATCAATTTTTGGCGAAACCCAAAAATGTTGAGCACAAGAAAACTTCATTTCTTTCAAACCATAAAAAGAATATTCCGTTCACTAGTCGTAGCTTAAGGGCCGTCACATATAATTTTTCCGTTCATTTAAAGACAAATATTCTTTCATTAGACATTCTATTCTATTCTGGAGCTCATTAGCGATTGGAGTCACTGATAATAAGATGGAATTATCAATAGTGAGCCCTATCTGAGAGTTGGTGTTATAGGTTCGGGCGATAAGAAAAAAATTAGTACTTAAGCGAAATATTTCTCTCTGTGTGTTATGTTAATTATGTACTGAAAAGATAATAAACACTATTAGACGGTATTAAGAGTAAGAAATTGTGAAAATTAATGTTGTGTTCAAAATTAATGAGTCTAATAATCTGTTTTTTAGAGCAAATCTCGGCTAAAAAGTGTGTTACCAAGCATTTTAATTTAGAATCACTCACCTTTTGATGTGATGCTTAATTTTATTCGAGTCTCGATTATGTATTCCACTAATTGATCCTTGTATCTTCTAAAAATTTCAAATTATATGAAGATTAACATTTTATTAGTGCCTTGGTGATTTTAAATTTATTGTAACTTATATAAAAATATGGATATTTTATTTGAAAACAGAATCTAAGTTTTCAGTAGAAAACTATAGGCTTTTGAAGATCTAAAACATTAACTTTTGGGAAAAATTAAAATAAAATTTGAATTAAATTTGAAAGTTTACAAGAATTCTGTTTTATGTTTCGCTATATTTTCTGATGGAATAAATATAAATATTTTTTAAAAGCATTTTTTTAGTAAAGAAGAAATTCATACAAAAAATAAGTCAAATATGTATGAGAGGGAAGAGTAGAAAGAAATGGTAAAAGATGTCGGAGAAGAAGCAGAAAAAGATTATTTATTACTTTTTTAATATTAGTGAACATCATTTGCATTGAATTCAATTTGAATTGTAGTGTTGATAAATTCGCCTGCAACATTTTCATGTGTTTAATGATTTCGAAGTGAACTTCTCTGTTATTTATGCCAACCAAATGTCTGTCCCTTTTTTCTACGGGTTATGAAAGAAGACAAGATTTTCATTCTCTGTTCGAAAGAATAATCACATTTGGCTTCAGAAAAGAGAATAGAAAAAGAGTTTCAGATAAGAGACCAAAACATATATATTTGAAGTATAGATCAAACACTAGATTATAATAATAGAGTCACTGTTGTGTGTATTTCATGTAAACTGTAATTTATATGGAATTCAAGTGAACACAACTCATGTTTTCCTAAATGAATACAAAGTCTATGTATCAGAAATGACATGAAAGGCATTAAAAATAGTTTTTAAAAATTTTCTAATTATCTCTGACTCTAAAATATTAGACCCGAAATGAATTGTATTTTATGTTTGTTTTGGGTCTGAAGTGTAGTTTTGAGAGTCTCTCACTTTTCTCCTAATGTTGTGCCCACACAAGAGTACTATATTTTTCAATATCAGATAAATAGGATTAAGTGCAAAGTTGATCACTAGAGGAGGGCTTCTCTTGCAAAAGCCATTGCCAACCATGATTCAATGAAATTGCTTTTTAAATTGTTTAAAATATCCGATCCTCTTAAACCCCAGATTAGACCCATAGTGAGCATCCCTGCTCACTTGTTAAAGTAAATATTTTATCAGAACATATTAACAAACATTAATTGCAACGGAATTAAATCTTGTTCTTTTTCATTGCTGAAGGTATTACTAACACAAAAGATATTCTTCTATTATATTCTCAATTCAATGAACAGAATATTCTTTGTTTTGCTATCAGTTCGAGTGTTTAATAATTAAAATATTTGATTAAATAGAGAGTGAATTAAAGTAATTACACTCAAAGTTAAAGGAAATTACATTTGAATTATCTTTAATTAAAAGATTTGTTTTTGTTTTGACTCTCAGTTTGGAGAAATAAATTCCTATATTTTTGGCAAAAAAGACAAAAAGAGATAATAAAAGTATATAAAAGTGTATAATTTGGTTTCTGTTCTGTTATTTTATATCTTAGTCTATGTTAGAGTTGATGTCAAACTTAATTCCTATATAAAAATCTATTGTTTGTTCCCTTTCTTTATTCGTCTCATTTTTTCTCACTGTCTTAAGACATAAGACTATGACTTTTGTGTTTATATGTCTTAAGACTGTGAGATGTTCTGTTAGTATTGATAAGAATATTGGGTATAAACCCAATGATTAATTGTTATGAACGAACGCCAACTGTTTTATACCAATTGGTCGTAAATTTCGATTTTTCAAAATATTATCCAATATTTCAGATGTAATTCAAAAGCTTATAATATGTCGAATATATCCGATTATTTCGATAAAACGACAAATATCTGGATATTTGATCAGAGTTTGGACACAAATATTGAATTTTAATGTTTCGGATACAGTTATGCACAAGAGATCCAAATAGTAATACGTTATTCCATTTATGATAATTCATTTTAAACAGGGATGTGCAAGCTCGGCGGCTCTAGGGGGGGTCTAGGGGTGGTAAGCCAAGGGCCGTAAGATCTCAAAACCTCTAGGCGGATATACCCATAATGTCAAATTTTCCAAAATTCTAGGGGGGTGGGGTAAACCCAAAATTTTCGACTCTAGGGGGTAGACTCCCTACCCCCTATTGCACATCCCTGATTTTAAATAAAAAAACATCTATAAAATAATCAGATAATTGAGATAAATAATATACAGTAAAATCTCGATCATGTCTCATTCTCAATGTTGTCCCTCAAATTCAAAACCTGGGGCCATTCCTATACTGACTAATATTTGAAAGGTTTAATGTCATCCCCTTTCGATCGTACTCCTGACTCGAATCTATTCCTCAATTATTAAAAACGAATGCAATAGATTTTAGTACTTCTTAAGATATGTTTGAATATTATTCAAACGTTCAATTTAATAAAATGAAATTAACTTAAATTGCGCTGAATTCAGCTTGAATACATTTCTATCACATATTAGGTGAGTTTTTGGGCTTTACTTTTCTTGTGATTTCTTTTTGTTTTTGAAACAAATTTCAAATTTGTCGTCAAATGACACAGAGGTTAATCTGCTAATCATTAATCATATAGACTTTTGGTGAAACAGGCATTTGTATTGCTCAATTCTTTAGAACCAAGGGATACAAACGAGAATTTACTGTAATTCGTTAATTTTAGTTAAATTTTGGCACTAATTGAGAGATCAAATCAATATATGTTTATAATTAATGCATAGAATTAGTAGTGAATAATGAAAATGAATTAAATCTCGTCTTTTGGTCATTGAATATGAGACAAGAATTTTGATAATTAATTCACTGATATCTACATTATTTTCGAGACTCGAATGACAATTAAGTGTCAGACAAAACAGTCATTTGAGATATGAGACACGCTGTGCATCAGTGAGTCCTTTCTGTTTGACTCTATGCCCGTCTTTTCCATGCCGTTATTATATAAATTCATTGAACATCAATTACTTGATTGGAATACCGGGTCTTTTTAATTAAAATCTATCTGTAATTCTTGTGCCGATCATCGGCTGGAGAACAGGGGAACAGAACGGACGCCGTTTGCGAACAACAGAGTTGTCGAAGCAAATTAATTTGTTCCTTTATGCTGTACTTTGCCTTAACAATTCCATTGTATTGTTAGTTGAAATGAATGGGATTTTTGACAAAATAGGAAGACGTCTTCTCCGAGACCATAATGAAATCGAATGGAGTACTCAAAGGCACTGCCATTCAATGGTCTTTGTCTCCTAATGTATTCAATCGCACAGAATATTCTTAAACGTCAGGGTTGAGCAATGCGATTGTGGTTAATGTAGAATGTATTTCACCCACACATTCCTGAGCTGTGCATATGAATGTGTTGCACATCCATCACAACTCATATATTCACTCATTTTCTCGATTCAGACAAAAACAGAGAATAATTTTTCTCTTAATTTTGTGATCAGAAGCCAAGAAGTATTGTTAGCCAAATATATTAATCATTCAATTGTCAAATATATTACTCAATTATATGTCAAAACCTGAATACATTTCATTCTAATATTGTTATTCAAATTTATAGCTTAACACAAATAAATGCGAGCTATAAGTTATTTCTTTGCAAAACATAATTTTGCTAAAACTTATTGATTGCAAGATTGAAATTCTTGTCATTAGAGTAAAGTAATTTTGGAGAAATCGAATCCATCAAAATTCAATATTAGATTAGAGTTTTTTTTAGTCGCGAATGAATTATCAATTTATTTGAAGATTGGTATCATATTTCACGTCTCTATTCTTACTGTCTATTGAGAGGCAGAATATTTTTGTAAAATAGAAATTGAAATTCTATTCAGTAATTCAGTTCTCTTCTCATTTTATTTTTGATTCAGTTATAATAAAATTTAAAACAATTTTCTTCCTGAAGACGTTCATTGACCTGCCTTATTTTACAAATTTCAAAATGAATTAATTAGGGGTGATGTAAGAAAAATCGACCGATTATCCCCCTAGAGTCGAAAATAATGTTTTCTCCCCTAAAATTTTTCAAAAATTTCAATAATTTCAAAAAATTTAACAGGTATACTCGCTGAGTATACTCTGGGTATATATTTGGGACAAATTTTTGGAAAAATCACCCTCTAGACCCCCTCCTAGAGTCATCGGCCTTGGTCTTCCCTGGAATTTATGCAGTCTTATTCTTGACCCAAGTAAAAAACAGCCTCAAAAGTATTAATCAAGAAAAACATATCCTGGGAGAATAAGAAACGAATTAGTTGGAGTGACAAATTCAATTTTAAATGCCTTTCCACTCATCCAAACAAAAATATTGAGTTTTCCATTAATTCAATTATTTTTGTGCTTGTGCCTTGGTCATGCCTTGTTTGAATTAGATTATTTCTTAAGAACTTGAGTAAAATTGATTGATTAAGAATCTTGAGCTAGGCAAACATTTTTTTAGCAGCAATCTTTTAATTGAATAAAATGTGTAAACAACAAAGTTTTGATTGATTTCACTGTAAGAGTACTTCAAATAATTTCATTTATGGTCTAACATAATATGCAATATTGAGCACTCGATTAATTCAATGATTATTACAGAGCACAAGGCGTGAGGCAGAGCAAACCCATGAAAAATCTGAGATTTGATAAGACTGGTTCACTTAGGCTGCTCATAATCATAACGGTTATGACATTTCATTGTTAATTTCAGGGCCACTAATATTTTTATATATAAATATATTGCGGTAATTATATAAAAAGCGGTTATCTAATGGCTATTCATTCGTTGGTGGGTTTCCTCTTTATGTTCATAAATCTGTAATATTCATATCGATGAGAGAAGAGTAGAGTCAAAATGTGCCAGATGTTATTGTGCACGCACCTTCAAATACTTGTCTGATTATATACATGTATTTATCATTCATTAGGTAATCACTGGTTTAGATGTCATACATAAGAGGGAATGCAATCAATCAAATTGTAAACAAATTAATAAATTTGTGCATTTGTTTTATTTTTTCACTAGTTGTAAAAAACAATTCCAATGTATTTCATATAAATGAGTTTAAACATTTTGTGATTATTACGGTAATAGTTTTTAATTCTGTGAGTAGTATTCTGTGAGTAATACGTTCTTGCACTAAACACTATTTTGATACATATTGCAATATGTAAAATGATCATAGAACATTATGTATACTTCGAAACAATTTTAAAATTTCAGTTAATTTTCGTCCATATATTGTACCTTCTAATTAATTCATTGGAATATTTAAAATATCAATATGAACTAGGTTTATCCCTTGAAAATTGGAAGTGAGTTTGCCGTCAAGTCCATTAGTGTAATAGCATGAGTTTAATGCAAATTCAAAATCCGAGATAAGAGTCGAACATTTGGATGCATTTCCGCAATCATTTGCAATAATATTAGTGTTTATGTTGTTTTTAATCAGGGTTCGTCGGGGGGAGCCTATAACCTTAAAATTTGACCATTATGAATAAAATGGCCGCTGAACCTGGGTTAAACTGAATTTAGTACAATTTAAATTGAATTTAAACCGTATTAAGCGCCAAAATAGAGAAATGGCAATTTTTGTCTGACACAATCCTAACTGACCCTCCTCGGAAAAGCCTCATCCCATGGAACTCTGCTTTTAATTTGATTTTCATTTATTTCTAAATTAGTGTTGAGTTTAAAATTTTTAAACTCCTAATTAGTCGTTCGACTAATGATTGCATTGGAAGTGAAAGAGTAATATATAATCCAATTAATGTTTTAATGATTCTCTCGATTCCGACAAAATAGTGATCGACTGAAAGGCAAAAAACTTAATTGAAAATAATTGTCGATTGGATGTGAAGTACTCTTCTGATGAACTATATGTGATGTCCGGCATATTGAGGTATGGGTACTCTCAGAATAACAAGTGTAAGCGCTGTCACGTCCAACGCCCCAAACCTAACCCAACGCAACGAAAAAGAGACGTTTCCATCAAACAAAGCAATTACTTAAATGAACGAAACCTCTGATGAATATAAGCTTTTTTTGTTGTAATAGAAAAAGCGAATCAAAGTTCGCTAAACAAAACTGTTTTGCTTTTTGTTGTTAACAGAAGATAAGAGTTTCGAAGTAATCATAAAAACCTTAATGTCTGACAATAAGACAAATATTAGATAAATACCAGAACACAGTACAGCACAATATAACACAACAGACCTCAAACCAGAAGCCAATTCTTTGGGAATTTCACTTCAAATTCCTCATGTCTACCATTTATACTTATTGCTTTTTCAGATTGATCTAGGTCACAATCAATAAGTTATGAGTTTGGTGATATAAGCAAAAGTTGTCTAGATACATTATAGTGAAAAGTTTAGTTGAAACTCACATTTAATAAAATTATTCAAATCTTTTACATACTGATAGCTAAGTGAAGGGAAGCCATATTCCAATTGAGTTATAAAATTGAATAAATTTTTCTTTCAATTCATTTAATTGAATTGAATTTGAACTATACTTACAATAAATAGCACTAAAAGTTCATTCGATTCAACTCTAGATTTGTATAAATATTGAAATAAATAAAAATAACAATAAATCTAAAGTATTTTCAATACGTTTGTGTCAATAGCTGTGAAGTACTGAATAGAAAGGGAAACAAATTTTAAAGAAAAAAAATCAAATCATATCAAACGATAAAATTCAGTTAATAGTAATAATACACAAACTTTTCAGCGAATAACTCATTCATCTCTTTTTTTATTACAATATTTAAATAAAATGTTTTGATAATAATTTAGACCGAATATAGATATGAGTCATAGGAAGCAGTTATAACTTCTTGGAAGAAGTCTTAGAAGAAAAGTTCAATAAAATGAAAGTGAATTTCTTGTCATAAAATTTGTTATAAAAGTATTGCTTTTTTTATTGACAACATTTCTTTTGGATATAGTTTTGAACTTTGAATGAAATCTAAAGAGTGATTTCAACCCAAGAATTTGAACGAATTTTTCTTCTCAGACGAAAAAAATGAAAAAATATTTAAATCTAATTGAAGTGAAAAACGTTTTGCTTTTAGTATTTTTCCCTCATTTTTGCGAATTACTCGAAAATGATTTCCAAAAATTTCGTGAAAACGGTTAACAAAATTGGAAACAATTTTCAAAACCTATTTTCAGTTCAAATGTTTCGATGGTTTGCAGAGACTAAGAGTCAGTTAAAGCGTTAGTTTGGAAGTCATTGAAAGACTTTTGTGAGAAATATCGTCAGAAAGTGTCCAACAAATGGACGAAACTTTTATTTTTGGTTTAAACGGAGGCAAAAAAAATATCCGACGAAATAAATTGAATGTGACGTTAAAGTCATGACATTAAGACCTTTCGATAGAACACTACTTTTCACCACTTTTTCGTATTCTCCAAATTTTGGGACAAATTTTTCGAATAGAGAAATAACTATTTGTGACAAAACCAGAAGAGTGTGTCGTTCGGAGTATTGTCGTAAACCTTCAGAAGTTAATCAATAAAAAGATTAGTCGACAAAAGAAAATTTTCAGCACTTTTTTAAATGAGTTTTTAACAGATTTGGAGCGAAATTCCGAGATTTTTATGACATTTTGAGTCATTCATTCATTTGTTAGTTTCTATCGATTGACACAATTTAGAGAAAATGTTTTTTGAAACCCTTTTGAAAATTAAATAACCAAAAAATAGAAAAGAATTTAAAACATATGAATACTTTATGGCAAAGAATCTGAATTGAAATTCATTCAAACAAAATATTAAATTATTTTCACTTAAATTCTCTCTCTCTCTCTCTCTCTCTCTCTCTCTCTCTCTCTCTCTCTCTCTCTGCAAACTTTCGTGTCTTACAGTTCTCTTAAGTAATATTAAGTCTGATATAAAAGAGTCGACACAACAGGAAATTTAGTCTTTTTATAACTAAGTTTAATTAACTTTTTTCTATTAGTTTTTCTCATTTCTCTACATCTCTATTGTCGACACAAACTCTTTGTTGCGTTGAGTGTAGAAAAGAGAGAGAAATATCGACGACTTTAAGATTTCTTAATCTCTGTCACAACTAATTTCAAGTCTAATAAAACTACTTTCGGTTCACTTTTCTCATGCATTGGAAAACTTTTTCTTATATAATTAAAATGAGTTCCCAATTAAAATTGGCAATTAAAGGTAGCAAGGCTATTTCAAATGATTTAATTAACAAATCGTCGAATCACATCATTTAATATTTGATTAGTTTTGTCAGCAAATGTCAATCGATTTGTTGCCCTTTAATGACACTTCACTGTAAGGCTCACTAATTTTAATCAGTTTTGATTCAATTTTGTAAATGACTTCACTTAATTCAAAACTAATTTGAAATAAAATTAGCATTCTCCAATTAAAACTCCTAATTATAAAACAATCGATTTGCCGAAAAGCATCTAGCTAATTATACGAATCTCCTTTTTGTCCTACAAACTCGTTAAATCTAATATGATTAAACAGTGACTAAATTGCTAAATTTTGGCCTCCCTTTCCTTATGGGCTAGGTCACAGACACATACTAGACCAGTTTAAATTAATTTAATTTGAGTGAAATATCATGTTATTTAACTATATTGATAGTGCTAACAAGTCATAGTCGGAAACTATAACTGAAATATTTAAACAAAAATCACATGGTTGGATTCTGCATATCTTATGTAATAGCTATTACATAAGATAAGTTTTATCGGCGTATGACCATGTTGAAGCAAGCGGCAGCCGTAAGAAGAATCGCTAAAAGTGATGCAAATTGTAAGATGCATTTTCACACATTAGTAGTACATACTTTGTACTTTGATA